>CAUYPO010016139.1:0-34528 GCA_963574435.1 Cheirogaleus major
ACAAAGGGCTGATAACTAGAATCTATTTAGAACTCAGGAAAATCAGCAAAGAAAAATCAAACAACCCTATCAAAAAGTGGGCAAAGGACATGAACAGAAATTTTTCAACAGAAGACAGAATAATGGCCAACAAACATAAGAAAAAATGCTCAACAGAGTAATTCTTGAAAATTCAAGTACTAGAAAATTCCTATTGTTATGTTTTAGTTTATAATGTGTTGAAAAAAATGTTTTAGATGGTGATGTTATTGATCTCTTGACAATAACAGCTGGGTATACTATCCCTAACAAACAAGCACAACAAAGTCCATGGTCTTATCCATTGAGATTTTGGAACAAAATGATAACAAATTTTCCTTCACATGGGCTTCTTGCTTCTCAGAAGCTTTAGGATACCTTGATCACTCTTTTCAGAGTGGCTTGAGGAAGCAAATTTCAAGAGTAAGAGTACTATGATTCTAACAATATGGTACCTGATAGTGGTAAGATAATGTAACATCAAGCGACTAACTTTCATTGGTACCCTGTTTCCCCCAAAATAAGACATGATTTTATATTTATTTTTCCTCAAGAAGACATCCTAGAGCTTATTTTCAGGGGATGTGTTATTTTCCCCTCAAAGCCTCAGCTTGCAGCACGCACAGGATGTCTGGGACCTGACAGGGGGAGCCAACCTTGTTGGTGGGGCTGCCCGCACCTTTCCGGTCACCTCTGGGATAGTAGCTGTCACGATGGGGCAGATGAGAAGGGCTGCTTGTCTTCTTTACCTCTGGACGACAAAATGCATGGGTTGTGCAGATACGCTGCGTAGCCACGCCCGTCACTAGGTCTTATTTTCAGGTTAGGGCTTATATTGCACAAATGCTTAGAAATCCTGCTAGGGCTTATTTTATGGGTAGGTCTTATTTTCAGGGAAACACGATATCAGTTTCCATGCATCAAATGGAGAGGTGTGAGGTCTTTCTGTTCGTTGTCTTAACTATCCAAGAGGACCAAATTTCTGAAGGTTCATTCCTACCCTAAACTTTTGGTATTAGTATGTTATGCAAGAAATAGCTGGAACAGCTCTTTTAGGGAGTGAACAAATACATTTCTCTAGTTCATTTTTCATTTGTACGACTCAGACTGAAGAATTTTCTCCTTCCTTCTTACCTCCCTTCCTTCCTCTCTTTCCTCCTTTCTTTTTACCTTTCTTTCTATTTTTGATCTTAAATACTTTTTAAAATTAATAAAAACAACAAAAACACTGGCTTGAGCTAGGATGTTTATTGGTTTTCCTAAATTAAAAGCTCAGAAGTATGCTTGCTTCAGCTGATAGTTGATCAATGACCATCTTGAGTAGTTAGTTTCTTCCCATTTCTGCAGTTTACCTTTTGCAAGGTCAACTTCATTCTAATTCAGGCTTCCTTCTAAAGAGTACTTTTTCCTGGTAGTTTTTACAGAAAACCAAGAAAATTTTTTCCCTGAAGTTTATCTTTTCTAATAGCCTAAATCATAACATGACCCAGCCCTGAAATCATTGTTTAGCCAAGCAGATGAAATTTCTGATTTGCTTAAGGCAAGGAATTCCAGGTTGGGTTGAATAGAAACTGAAATGCTTGGCGTAGAATGGAGGAGACGCAATTCACTGAGAGGAATTTGGGTACTATATTATACTTGCTCTCTGGGCAATTTCACCAGTCCTGGAACTGTAAATCTATTTAAATGCCATGACTCCTATATATTAATATATAATCTCCAGATTTAGATACTCGTATTAAGCTCCATTTTTTTTGGTGCGTCCAATTTCCTACTCAACAACTCTACTTTGATGTCTAAAAGACCTTTACAATTTAGCATGTTTCAAACAAAACTCTTGATTTCCATACTCATTATTTTACCCCTCTACTCTTTCCCATCTCAGTAAAAATTCACTCAGATCCTAAGCACAAAAGTTTTAGAGTCATCCTTGAATCTTCTCTTTTTCTCACACTTCAAATCTGTTCAGTTCCATATTCATTATGTATCTTGTCTCCCTACTGCCCCCCACTACTGCTCCGACAGGGCGACCAGCACCTCATTTCTGCACTAACTTCCTACTGCTTCTTGGGGCTTCGATTCTTATCCCGCTAAGTCTACTTTACCCACTGTCAACAGAGTGAAGATTTAAAAACATTAGTCAGCTTTTGTCAGAAACACCAGTGGCCTCCCAGCACACTGATATATAAATTCCTCAGTCCTTAATGTGGAAACAAAGGACCTTTATCATCTGGCCCTTGGATAGCTTACTGCCCTCATTGTTTTCTCACTTAGAATCGCTGCTCTTAGTGATATTGCTTGTCTGGCAGTTCTTCAAAAATAATAAACATATTTAGTTTTCTTAGCCTCTTCACACGTTCTTTGCTCTTCCTGAAATGCTTTTCCTTAAGGTTTTGTCATAGCTCAGCTTAATTCTTCATTTTTCTCCATTTCTCAACGCAAATTTCGTACTCTCAAAGGGAACCTTTCTGACCCTTCTACCCCCACGTAAAACTACCTTCTCTCCCATCATTTTTCTCTATCCCCTTACCCTGATTTATTTTAAAAAACAATTTTTCAACTTTTCTTCAAAGCACTAGCCAATAATTTATGGGCATACGTGCATATATTTCATATCATATCCTGTATCATACTCTATTATTAATCACACTGACATGTAACCGCCATGAAGGTGGAGATTTTGTGTTGTTCACTGCTGTATCCACAGTAGCTAGAACACTGGTTGAGACTTAAGTTTTTTTAAATTAAAGACAACTTTTTTCTTCCTACTGGTGGAAAAAAATACTAGTGAAGCAATATTTACTGATCACAACTGATCTGCCCAAGTTGTGGATCTTGAAGTCCTAGAATTCACAGTCTTGTTAAAACATTATCTTTTCTGGATGTCTGTGTTGTCTAATAGGAAGTAGTGGGCTAAGACATTTGTACATCACCTATTTGCCTTAATATTTGCCATAATAAATATGACTAAAAGTCTGTGATACTTGTCACTTGCCTTTGAAACAGTCATACAAGTGTGAGAAAAAAACTTTAAGAAGGTTTTATTATATATTATTTATTGTTTATGTTATAATTTACTAGTACTTTAGGCCCCATTTGTTGAAAGTTGATAAAGGATAATCAACTCCAGGCAAAGTATAGATTTGAGAATCCTTTCATCTACCATTAGAATAAGAATTTTCATGGACTCCATTAGTTATACAGATTCTAAAGCATGGTTTCAACATGAAACATTATTTCTTTTAAGACTAGTGATATTAAATTATCATATTATATAAATATATGATTTAGGGAAAAAGTTTTTTATCATATTTCTCTTTCTTCTTCCTTTGTGAATATTTAATATTTTGAAATAATTACAAATTTATTAAAATAAATAAATTGATATTTTCTGATTGATGACTTTTTATAATTTCTTCCTTATTTCAAGAGATGTAAGTAGCATGAATTTGAATGAAGAAATGAAAGTAAAATTTTTCTGAAGTTCTTCCAAATTCTTTCAGTTAAATATTATAAGACATGTTGAAGTTGCCTTTTATATTCACATCCCAATTCATAGCACATAGTAGATTCTCAATAAATATTTGTTGTATGGATAAATATCTGGTAGTGTTAAAATTAATGAAGAGGCATAGATGGTTCATTGAACCTGTTATTTCAAGGCACCATAACTATAATCTCAGAAGTGTTATCCATAATGATACTAAAAGAATCTTTGCTTTTGTTTTATTGAGTAATTCCTACATTACGTAAAATGAAGTATGCTATGCTAAAGTGTACTGTTCAATTAATTTTTACATATGTACACAAATATATTTGACACTCAGATCATAAATATTTCAGATCAATAATATTTCTAGCACCATGGAAAGTTCTCTCATGATTCTCCTCTCCTGCACCACCCCCAACTCTGGCAATGAGATAATTGTGACTTCTCTTACTGTTATGGGTTGAATTGTCCCCCGTCTTCAAATTCATATGTTGAAATCATAACCCCTAGTAGAATTTGGCTGTATTTGGAGATAAAGACTCTTAAGAGGTCCTAAAGAACTAAGGGAATTTGTTCTATAGAGAAATGGGAGGAAACAATGCTCCACAGAGAGAAGCCACATCAGGAAAGGTAGGGAGGTACAAAGATAAACGGCATATTTAGGGGATTGTGGGCGGTTTGAAGGGCAGAAGCCAGGACACTTGCGAGAGATGTTAAGCATGTGTAGGAAGCTGAGGCAGAAGAGGGAGACAGGGGCCAGTATCTCAGGGTTGGCGGAAACCCTAAAGAGCTGGACAGACAGGAACAAGGTAAGAATCCTGTCTCCCCATGTTGAATTTTCAGGGGAATTCTGCTCTGTTCTGTTGAAGTCTCTATCACCTAGTATAAATTGGCCATTTTTGTAGTTGATTAGTATTCCACTGAATGAATAAATCACAATTTATTCTATTTAATTTCTATTTAATTTCTATTTAATTCTATTTAATTTATTCTATTCTATTTATTCTATTCACAATTTTCTATTGTCTTGTGGTAGACATTTGGAAGTATTTTTTTTTTGGCCATTTAGAAATTTTGGTCAATTATAAATAAAACTACATGAGCAATTTTATATACATATTTGTGGACATGTGCTTTTATATCTCTACTGTATATATCTGTAAGTACAATACCTGGATAAGTGTATGTTTAACCTTTGACTTTAATATTAATTGCTAAACAATTTTACAGAGTTTTAACACCTTACACTCAACTGCAATGTGTAAGAATTCCATTTGTTCCACATTCTTATGAAAACTTTTTTTTTTTAGTCTTTTGAATTTTAGCATTTTTAGTGAGTGTGTAGTTGTAGGTATGCTATTGTGATTTTAATTTGCATTTTCCCACTGATAACTATTGATGTTGAACATCTTTTCATAGTTTCTCTGGCCATTTAACATTCTCTTTTAAAAAATGTCTCTTCAAGTTTTTTGCCCATTTTAAAAATTGACTTTTTCCATTTACATTCTTATATTTATTTGTACGAATTCTTTATATTTTCTTGATATAAATCCTTTGTCAGATATAGGAATTGCTTATATCTTCTTACAGTGTGCATATCCTTTTATGGGATCAATTTTAAGTTGGAAAAAGTGATGAAATATTTATCCCTGATGATACCAATTGCTGTGAAGGATATAGAGCAATAGGATTCTCAAATACTGCTAATGGAAGTGTAAATTTTTCCAACCACATTAAAAGATATTTGTATTAAGAACTAAATGGAAGCCCTATGACCAAGTGTCTAGTCTTAGGTACACATTCAATAAAAAGATGCTTTCATATTCACCAAATTATATGTATAAGAATTTTCATAGAAATATTATTTAAATAGTGAAAAACTTAAAACAGTCAAATGTTATCAGTAGAAAAGATAAACAAATTGTGGCATATTTATCATTGGAATATTATACAACGATGAACATAAATGAACCACAGTTATATGTAATAATATAGATGAATCTTAAAAACAAAACATTGAATAAAATAAGTTAAATACACAAAAATAAATAATAATAGTTCTATTAATAGGAGATTCAAAAACATGCTAAACTAAACTATGGTTGGTGTTAGCAGTCAGGAAAGTGGTTACCTTTTGTATTCATTATAATGCTACAGAAAAAATTACTTAAAAATTTAATGCCCTGAAACGACAATAAACATTTATTATCATATAGTGTCTGTGGATTAAGAATTCTGGAGCAGCTTTATTGGATGGTTGTGGCTCAGGGTCTTTCATGAGGTTTTGCTCTAAATATCAGCCAGAGCTTCAGTCATCTGAAGACTTGACTGGGAGAGGGGATACAGCTCTAAATGGCTCATTCACATGGTTTTCAGCAGAAGGCCTTAAGTACTCGCTGGCTTTGGCAGAGCGCCTCAATTCTTCTCCAAACTGGTGGCTTGAGTGTTTTCGTGGCATGGCAGTTGGCTTCCTCTACAGTGAGTGATCTAAGAGCCCCTATAAGGTGGAACCTGGTCCCTAAAGTCACACTCTGCTGCTTTTGCCATATTCCACTTGTTAGAAGTGAGTCATTAAGTTCAGTATACGCATGTGGAGAGGAATTAGTCTCCACATTTTCAAGGAAGGATCATCAAAAAATTTGTGCACCTCTTTTAAAACTGTAAAACCTTTGGAAAGAAGGCAGGGGATACTCATTGAGAAGGAACATGGGGTGAGGGACTCGGAGGATATTTTATTACTTAGATTGGTGTTTTTCCCTTGTGATAATGTGCTGTACTATACACTTTTGTGAATTTTTCTGGATGTACATTATGTTACCATAAAAGAGTTAAAATTTTTAATGCTAATTTTGATCATCTTTCACCAAAAAATTAGCCTTTTGAAGAGATACTTTTAAAAAGATACACAGGATAAAAATATTGTTAAGTGTAAACCAATTAATTATGTAAATGTGCCGTTTCTCTGTTGCAGCAAATGTACACTAAGCTATTTTTTAGTTTTACCAGAACACCAAATGCCTTGCATATATTTTTATAGCACATAATGGTCAAGGTACCAATAGTTCTTCAAGTTCATAAAGGCACATCATTTTTTTCCCTACTCAATTCTAGTTACTTAATCAAATCAATTATTTTTCCTTAAAATTCTGGTTATGTTAGCTCCCTGATATATCCATCTGCCCAAGATTCCTCAGGACAAGGACACATCTTTCAGAGAATATGAGTTCTATGGCCCTGGAGATGCTGTTTGGTACTGAGAAGTTGTGGCATTGTTTCAAATATTAGAGGTGCAGACCCTGATTATACTGCACCTTGGAGTTACTGAAGAATTGCATTCTCTGTTTCATTTGACTCTGTATTAAATGGTGCTGTGAAAAAAGGAGCAGGTAAGTAAAGGACTCTTTTAGATGTATACAGGAAAGGCACAGCTCAACCAATTCACTGAGCATTCTTAAAAATCAGTCCCCCCAGGCCCACTGAAACAGGGCTAACACAAATATTTTAAAGAACTGAGATGTAAGTACTATTTCTTTTAGGTTTATCCACTGCTTCTTTAAAACTCTGAAATGTCTTCCATGATGATGAATTCTGGTTCTAGTGATATGTGACATTATAAAAGTGACAGGGACACTTGAGAATTATGGCAGAGTGTACTTTGGAGGGGTCCCATTTTCTATATGTAAAAGCCATCAGGTTCATTCTTTATATAATTCTGAACTGAAATGAAAATTAATATATGGTAATCAGAGTTCACCTCATGAGAATACTTATCTTGAGAATACCACTTTTATCTAAGTGTTCATTAGCAAAGGTAATAAATCTAATATTCTCTCCCAAATAATCATGCATTAAAAAACTATTCCTGAACCAGGATACAAATGTGTGTCACCTGAATTAACTAAAGAACATTTTAAAAGAATCTTGAAGATCAATTTTAAACAGGTGCTAGGATTTTATTAACTATTTTTTATAAAAGAGAGCCATCTCTCTTTATCAAGCAAGGCTCATACACTTCATTTAGAATTTTTGACATTTGCAGATATAAATAGAGCATGTGAACAAGAGCAGGACATTTAGGTGACTTTTAGCAGAGTTCTGAAGGATGGGGTTATGCACACTAATAATATGATTATCAAAATTGTTTCTGATGACATATAGTATTGAAAAATGGATCTGATGATTTCTTACCCTGCACTCTACCCAAGGAAAATGGAAATAGATGAAAAGATGTACAGCAGTAAAAAAGATCAGAATACTGAAGGAGCAGTTATCATTATTATAGTAAATTTGGTCTGGAACATTTGAAGATGAGCCTGAGCACTTGGTTGATAACCACTTCCCAGAAGAAACCCATGAATTATTTCCCTTGGAAATAGGCTAAGGAAGATAATTCCAGAAGAACCTTCTTGATTATAGTTAATAAGCTTTTCAGTCCATAATGATTTCCATGCACAGAGAATGAACAAATTCGTGAAGTGGACTTCTGCATTCAGTGGGGCCCAAGGATTTTCTTAGGCAAAAATGGTCCCTGTGTGTCTTAATAGTGGATAACCATATGTTTAGGTACAAATTGGAATGTACACTATGTGCACCCTATTTAGAGACTATAAATTCTCACTTTCATGTATATTTGTTTATTTGCATTGATGTCTGTGAGATTAGATACTACCCAATAGGAATAACACAGTCATTATCATTTCATTTACATTTTATATTTTGTACCAGGTATGTATCACTTCATGTGTACCAGTTAAGGCTCAGAAACAGCTCCATTTTTAAGTCTTTATTTGTGAGCATACGCATACACACAACTTATATATATATACACACGTGTGTGTGTTTGTGTTTGTAGGTTTCTACTTCAGGGATATAGATGACTATATTCAGCTGAACAGTCTTATTTAAGTTTGGTGGGATATTTTAGGTCAGGAAACTATATTGGGCTACTGTCATGGAATGAAAGACTTAGAGGTGGACTTTGAAGCAGGACAGCTTGGCTTTGCATCCTGGTTGCAATAATTATTAACTACTTGGCTTTGGTGCTTAGCTTCTTCATCTGCAAAATGTGAATAATGATGATGATAACACCTACCTCATAAGGTGCTTTTAAGATTAAATGAGATGAATAAATGGAAAGGACCTAGCATGGTACATGATATGTACTAAACCGTAAATGCCAGTAGATATTGTTGTCATTCTTTCTAAATGAATTTCATGAAAGGGATGGTGCTGGTGGTGGAATTGCTTTCTTTTATATTTCCAACCTAACCAGCTGTCTCACCATTATGTGCCATTGGCCACAAGAGCAAAGAGATTATAGATGACTTGGAACAAGGTATTCCCTTTGCCTGAAAAATTATTTAGAATGGATTTTGAGGCTTGATCTTCACAATTCCACAGTATTATATCATTTTCATTGACAGAATTAGAAAACTGAAACTGGAATGGCACATTAAGCCTTCAAAATTGGGTATTCCAGTCCAGTTTGGAAGAATTTATTCAAGATAGACAGACATGCTAGGGTTGAAGAATCAAAATGAAGCCTAGAGTTATTCAGAGAACATGCACAATTCTAAAAGGCAATCTGGGTAATTCATAGCAAATAGTGGCAGCTTTATAAGACATCATTATCAATAAACATTTATAAGCATCCACTATGGCCAAGACCATACCTGGCACTAGAAATTATTGAATGATTGCTTAACTCTGAGTTTAAGTTTAACTTTGGTTCTGGAGACATGGCTTTGCATTGTTACATAAGGGAGTGATGATGGGAAATGATAACAGTAAGATTTTATCCTGGCGGCTGAAAAACATGATACACATGGTTTCAGATGTTTGATAGAGCAACTGGACAATGTGACTACGTTCAAATAAGTCTTATTCATCAACATGACTTTAACCAATATGTGAATTATTCCAATGAATCTTTTACAACCTTGAAAACAACTTTCTTTAATGCATTTTTATCACTTTATACTGTTCAGTTTTGTGATAGCTTTATAACCACACACACACACACGCACATCACATATGAGAGAAACCATGAGGAAATTTATCAGGAAAATATTTAAAGATACCAATTTTGTTTCAGGCCACAGCAGGTAATTTAGATAGCAGATAGAGTGCTAATGAGTAATCCAATTCCACCAAGTCAGACTCAGACTCTATCTTGCCCTGGACTTGATATAATTCATGTTAGCTTGGAAAGAATAGATTAACACCAGATAGTTTAGTCTCACTCATATGCTGTGTGCTTGGCTCATTAGCAACTAACTGCTGTACCTTGTTAGGTGACTACATATTTCAGCATTAATGGTATGCCACTGGCATTAAAATTGCCTTTTATTTTCAGATAAAAGCTTTTAATTACTACATTGATTACACCTTTCTTTAATAAAATGTTCCATTCTTTTTTCATAGAAGAGAAACCAAACAGAGATATTCCTTAGGCTGGGGCTTCTCAAAGTTTGTGCATGTACTTCAACTGGGGATTCCTTCTGTTAAAATGTAAATGCTAATTCATTAAGTTTGGAGAGGGACCTGAAATTTTGCATTTCCAAGTCCTCAGTTGATGTCTCTGTTTGTAGTTCCTGCACCATATTTTGAGTTACAAAGTCTGAGAGAACAAGTTGGCTCTAGTTTATTTTAAACGGAAATACCTGATATCTAGGGAAGAGCACGCCTTGATTGTTATCAGAAACTGGTTGCTGCGAGTTCCAGAACCATGAGGAATGACGTTCTAATTTCTTTCTGTGAACCCGTGAGAGCAAATTCTATATTCCAGGATAGTCATTGTTCTAGGTAAGAATTTTACCAGATATCCTAGTACGTATGTCAGCAGTGAAGCAGCATTTTTGTTGTTGTAAATTTATAACTGTAAGCATATTAGAAGCGAAGTCTCATTCTGGAAATTAAAGTTGAAATGTTTTTATTTCTATTCCTTTGCAAATTAGCACAGGAGGCTATATTTTTAATCTTGAATTTCTGTCATTTTAGTGTCTAATTTCTTACGTATTGTGTTAACATTTTGAAAGAATATCAGATGTAGTTTACCTTTGACATAATTCTTTTTTCTCTACATCCTGGAACCTTCCTATCAATAGAACTAGTTAGAGATGCTGAGGCGTATTGCCCCAGTGAAGGGAGTACATACAATAATCTAAAGGTAATAAAGAGTGAAATTCTTGGCTTTTGAGCTCCCAGGTAGACTTTTATAAATCTATTGCAAAGTCAATAGTCAGAAAGTCAAAGCTCTTTTGAGATAGAATGGATAGAATGTATTCAGAGAGAACAGTTTTGTTTTGTTTTGTTTGAATTCCAAAAGATGGGCTCTGAATATGAAGAGCAAAACCTAGAGGACTCAGAACACAGAATTTATACAATAAACCACAGACTAGGTAAGATTGTATGAATGGCATGAAAGCAGCATGCCCACTCGAATGGAGCCAGCCTCAAATAGTGGTTGGTAGACCATAGGGACTGGAATGAGAACCCAGAGGATGCCTGGAATCGTGGTCTCGGTAGTGGTGGTAGGGAGTGGGGCTGGGGAGTAAATGAAAACACACATGTGTTTAGGGGGATCAGGGAGTGGAAGGGGCCAGTGCCCTGCCTCCCTGAAGTATAGGTTGGTGAGACTTCAAATTTCTTTGGGAAGACCTGTATCTAAGGCCAGAACAGCAAAGGCTGAGAGGAATACCTCTGGTGGTACTCTCGCAAACCCCTGTCCTCTTCAGTTTGAGGAAGGAGATCAGACAAAAGGAAAGCCTGGGTCAGGATGAGGGGTAGATACATGCTTGATCTGGATCATTCAGATTATGGCTATCAGCAGAAAATGTCAGCATCTTATGAAGGAGACTAGACAGGATGAGTTCCATGCAATATGGAGAGTGAAGACTCTTGGGCCAGATGCCCAACAATAAAAACAGCCTTTGAAAGCATGGATTGTGTCCAGTAAAAATAAACAGATTGGAATGGAAATTGCGGGAAAATCCTAAGGAACTACCTGAATTTACTGAGTTGACCTAAAGATCAAGGTTAAAGTAGAAGTGACTCTGTTTACCTTGAATTGAACAATGTAATACTAAAGTTGCAATTTATCAACTTGAGTTCTTTGCCTATGTCAATTCATAATCTCTATATAGTAAGATGATAATAATAATCATAATGCCATTCCTGCTTACTTCAATGCTAAATAATCGGAAAAAATAGATTTCTATAGAATTTCACAGTAGGAATCAACCTCAGGGATAACTGATTCATGTCACTCCCCTTCTTAGAATTCTGCATTCTTAGAATTTTCAGACACATTTCCTTGTCCTCAGAATAAAGCCCCAAATCCTTAATGTGGCCTGAGATACCCACCGGATGTGACTCCTTGCAATTTCTGCAGCCTGATCTTGCCCTGTGGCTCTCTTAGTTCCAACCATGTGGTTTTTTTTTTGTTTTTTTTTTTTTTGGTTTCTCACACTTGACCTGCTCTATCCTACCTCAGGGCCTTTTTGGATTTTGTTCTCTCTGCCTGGAATACTCTCCCTTCCCTCTGTAAATTAGGCCAAGTTTCCTTGGTAAATGCGTCCATATCACCCTGTACTGCTTCTTTATACTACTTATCACAATAGAAATTGAAATTCATGTGCGCTGATAATGTCAGTCATCCTTCACAGGCTGTAGATCTTCAGTGGTCCAGAGACCAGATCTGTTTCATTCACTGACATAGCCGCAGTGTGTAACACAAGCCTGACATGCAGTGCTCATTAATACTCTGGGAGTGAGCAAGTGAATGGTATAATCCAATACCCTCATTTTATACACAAAGGTGTAGAGTTTGATGAGACTGATCTTTCCAGAGATATTTAAGTATAATCAAAAGGTGTTTTATTATAATTTGGGGAAAGGATGGGAATAAATTTTGTCCAATACTTAAAGATACTCCAAATAAATTCAAGAATATTGTTTAGCGTGAGAAATCATTACTCTGTTCTTTACTTCTCTAGCTTTCTTTCTATACATTATGTCTATTATTATTTGTAAAATCTGCTTTTAAGAGAATAATTAATCATACTTTTATCACATCTCTGATAAAATGTTAAGGCTAGACCTTCACAATTTTTATTAAGAGCAGATTGGTCTCTTTGGCTAGCTCATTAAGTTTTATGGTTTTTGAAAAATTAATATCCACCAAACTACCAATTGGTCTCCATAGGGTTTTTTCTACCCCACATTAGCCAGAGAGCCACATGATATGTTGAAAAGACGTTTGCTCTACTTGCAAAGTGAAGCAAGAAAGACCTATGAGAGATCAAGGAATGTTACTAGATATTAATAAATAAGTGAGTGTCAGTTTATATTCTATTATACAAAATTATACAACTTTAAATTGTATGAAATTGCTACTAATTTGGTGATCTTAGCTTAGATATGCTTCCAGTCTTAAAATTTGATGGACTATGGACTCGAGGGGGCATTCACAACAGGTTTGAATAAAGTGTATTTATAGCCTAGTGGGAAAAAAACTTTTATTTCACTTCTGGTTTTCTCTTGCTTCTTGGTGTGGAAGCTGTGGAAACAACTAAACCTTATCAATATTTAGCATCTTTTCTTTAAAATGACAATCTTTAGAAAAGTAATTCAATATCAAAGTAAATAACCATACCTCTAGCTGCCTGGGTATGTTTTAAACACTGCTGGAAAAAGGGAATATTTCTCCTAAGAAAACTAGATGAATGTCAGGCAACTATTTTTTTCCATAAGGCCTTATAAATAATAACTAATATTGTGTTAGGACAATAGAGGATTTTCTCAATCTCCTCTGGGTGCCAGGTAGAATATGGGCTGTTAGCTCAGCTTTATGACAAAGTATTATTTTTCTGCTAAAACAGATGGATTTTGAATTGACATTTTGACATCACAGGATAATACATACTGTCCTTTCAAACACTCCTCTAGGATACATCAGGAAAGCAACTATTAAGTGAAATGCATGACAGCAGGACTTCATTCTACTTTTCTTATTTGAGTGTTTATTTGTTTGAATTGGCCATAGATAAGTTTCTAAAGATCTGAACTGTGTCAGAAATGATTTGATTTAAGTCAAAAAAATGAGCACAATCACACTTTGTCACCATTCCCCAAATTACTTCTTTTGGGGAGGTGCCACCTTTGTGGAAAAATGCAATAAGTTCAGAAAAGCTTTCATGAGATTTTCTCTTTTGTAAACTAGGCTTAAGACTTGAAAATGACATAGGAGTATTTACCATCTATAGATACTAACAAAATAATTTCTACTTCCACAAAAGTGGATATGGAAGTGTTTAGAGACATGTATATGATGGCTTGAAAGTAGCCTACAGATATTTCCAGATAGAGATATTATCAGAATAATTTCTCTATCCATAAATATAGAGTTAGAGATATGTTAGAGTTATGATTAAAGAAATTTTTCCCAAGGGAAATTATCACAGTGGTGATGGTATTGCAAGTGTGTGTATATGTGTGTGTAGCAAAGTAAGACATTGACTGTTGCATTTTTATGTAGAGGTAATTATATATAGAGAGGAATATTCAAATCTGTTTCTATTTTTCTAAATGAAAAGTTCCTGTTACATTTCATGTGCTGTCTTTTCTAAATGAAAGGTTACTGTTATGTTTCATGTGCTTCAAATCAAGTTTTCACAGAGTTGAAGAGGTTAGATTTATTTCTTGAGTCGTTTATTAAATAAGTTCATTCCTCTGGATTTATTTTCCATTTTTAAGTTAGAATAGGAGATTGTTCCCAATGTGAAGAAGACATACCTTTAACATTTTGAGAACCCACTTAAAGACCTTCCTCCTGGCCACACACATCTTAGACACACCTACCCCTGACGTATGAGCCATTTTAGTAAGCTGTAGATAGTTGTACCTTTTTCTTCAATTCCTTGATCATTTTCAATCCTTTTGATGAAAGCTGTCAGTCTTTATTCATTTTATCTCTCAAAAGGACTCAAAAGGCACCGCATTCTCATTTGCATGCGTAATCCTTTCTTTCAGCCTTGCATTATTTTTAGTATACTTTGCTTCTCCAACATGAAATTAAAGCTGCTAAAACAGAACTATTTCATTAAGGCTGTAGTAAATGACATTATAGGCATAAGTATTGTTGTTATTAATATTACAGATACTTAATTGAGAGTTTTCTCAAGAACTTAATTTATAAAGCTGGTTAAATAGTATAGTTAATTTGTATTAGCTTAATCCTTTAAAAATCATGTTTCTAAATCTTGTGGTGCACACTTTAGCAAAAGGATGTTTCAAGGTTCCCTTTCTTTTATGTGAAAGCAGAAAAGCAGTAAGCAAAATGAAGATCAGACTTTGATTCTCTTCTTAGACTTTTCTTTATTTGAATAGTCCGTCTTGTTCTATAGTATTCAAAGTGAATCCCATAAAAGTGAATAGGCTGAAGTGAATGTTCCAGAAAGGTTGGGTATTTTTTAAATCGCCCATTCATATAATTTAAACCTCAAATCCATATCACTGTTATAATTTGGTCAAAAGGAAGATACTGTCAACCAATTATTTTAGATTTCTAAAATATGCCAGGGACTTTACAAGCACTATGTCATTTTGACCACGCAGATAGGGACTCCACACAGATGAGGACAGTAATGCCCACAGAGTTTGAATAACTTGTGTAGCGTTTCACCTCTGAAAATGACAGAAGTGGGAGTCAGACTTGGGTTTCTCTGACTCCAAAGATGATGACCCTGAATTATTGAATTAGTTTCCTGCATGTTTGTTTTCCTTACCTATAATGTAAAAGAGACTCTTTTCGACTCTTGGTAGTGAATTCTGTAAAGCAGATTTGCTATGTCCTGGTTACCAATTTGTCTGAGACCAGTGAGACAAAACACACACGGGAATTTACATGAAGTGGAGTTATTACTCACAGACAGCAAGGGACAGCAGAAGCCTAGGATTCAACACTAGCTGGTCCACTAAGGCTCAGGAAAGCTGCCCAAGGCAAATAGAGTCCCATCTTTGAGGGTCACATTTGCACCATAGGTGAAGGACTGAGGAGTTGAAGGGCATCTTGTTTTAGAGAGGGCTGGAATAGAGCCTGGGCTTTTCTGCGCAGTCCTTTGCTGTCTCAGGGTGTTGAATTCCCAGTACATTCTATGGTAATTTTTGAGAACTACAAGTGAAATAAGGGTGAGAACTGGGTTAGTCCAAGGCCGCCTGGAAAACTATCTGGGTAACCCAGGGAAGCATGCTGAATCTGAGATTTAGAATTTAAGACTTTATATTATTACCATTTTCTGTCTCTCCAACTACATTTTGAAATGACTCAATAAGAGAAATAGTTTGGTCACACACTAACATTTGAGAGAAGAGACTCAACGTTCATATAGCTCAAAATCCAAGTTTTCCCTTCTCATATGCAACCATCTTTTAATAAGCCATGTTATTTGAGGATAGCAACTAGAGAACCTTAGGTTCTCAAGTTTAAACCATATTCCATATGATTACTAATATTTTTAACATTTTACTAACAATTGAATAATTTACTACTACCACTGGTAAAGAGTAAAAGTGAGCAGCTATTTGATGGGGTTCCCCGGTGTACTTTGCTCTTTCTGTTAGGGAGGCATGTTATGAGATTGGTCTAGAGTTTGTTCTGAATTTCAGATGATGATTGATAATAATTTAATCATTAATATCTGTATTGTTTCCACAAGGCATGTGGACAAGATGGTGAAAAGGAACTCATGTGAAGAGATTTGATAATAGATAGATGAGTTAGTTAGACCCTGACTGAAATCATAGAAGGATAGAACTCAATGAATGTGCAAGGTAAATCATTCTTCTTTGGGTTGAAGAGAATGAAGTCTAAGGCATGATTAATTAATAACAGAGCCAAATCAAAAACCGGTATCTCCACAGGGCTATTCAATGAAGGGGTCAGGATGTGACCTCAAGCCACTAGGGTCCACATCCCATCTTCACTGGAGCCCAAGGGGTCTGTATATGTCCTAGCAGGACATGGAAGGGTTTTTAGTCGAGGGGTAGGCCATACATGTCCTTAAGGAGAGTTTTGGGTCTTTTAGGCATGGGTTGAGTGGGAATTGCTCTCTA
Organism: Cheirogaleus major; assembly: GCA_963574435.1. Classification (NCBI taxonomy): domain Eukaryota; kingdom Metazoa; phylum Chordata; class Mammalia; order Primates; family Cheirogaleidae; genus Cheirogaleus; species Cheirogaleus major. Next base: position 16,622 of record CAUYPO010016139.1, read on the forward strand.
GAATGGATCTCAAATGGTATCCCCCACAGTTGTAGAGTAAGCTGTCCCTGACCTCTACTCTGATCTAGCAGTTCGTGATGCTGATAGAAGAGTATCTGCTGGGGCTACTGGTCTAAGACAATAACACAGGCCTGCTGAAGCTCTATGGAGACAGGTGCAAAATCTGCCTCCCCAGTGATTTTGTCCCTTCCCCCAAGGGTAGGCCAAGGGCCTTACATGGTCAGTCTATTTCTCATCAGGCACCAGGCTGAGAGTATTTTCTCCTCATCCTTCATCATTCCCACAGCTGCTGATAGGGTCAAGATCCTAAGATCCATGGGGAAGATGAGGAACCCTAGCTACAGAGAGTCTCAGAACCATGAAGCAAAGCTGATAACAGAGCACTAGTGTAGTCATTTTATTTCCATAGCAAAGCTGGGAGAGGGTGTGGTTCTTCCCCCAGGAGAAAGGTGAGGCTCAGAGAGGCTAAGGAACTTGTCCAAAGTCACACAGCTAGTAAGGAGAGCTAATAACAACAACAGGAATACTAATACTAATAAGCAAGCACACGTTTGGCAGTTCCAGTGTGCTAAGCATCATCTCATTAAGTGCTCACAGCTCTAGAAAACTGAGGAACAGAGAAATGAAGAAGCAAGTAGAAGTCACATAGCTAGTAAGGAGGGGTGAAGGTAAAATGAGCTAACAATTATGGAACACTCAGTGTGTGTCAGATACCTTGATGATTAATTTTCATTATCTCTACCAAGAGAACTGGTGCAATAATCTCAATTTTATAAAAAAGGAAAGAAGGCTTAGAGTTTATTTGAGCAGTTATTTGATGAACATCACTGCTATGGACTGAATTGTATCCCTTTCAAACTTCACATGTTTAAGCCCCAACCCCCAATGTGACTGTATCCAGAGACAGGGTTTTTAGGAGGTAATTAAAGGTAAATGATGTCATAAGGATAGGGACCTAGTTTAAGAGGACTGTGACATTATAAGAAGAGTGCTATGGTCTGAATGTTCCCCACATTCATGTGTTGAATCTTAATAGCAAATGTGATAGTATTAAGAGGTGACACCTTTATGATGTGATTCAGCATGAGGGCAGAGTCCTCGTAAATGGGATTACCAGCCTTATAAAAGGGCTTGAGGGGGAGAGTTTGCCCCTTCCATCCCTTCCCCCATGTAAGGACACAGCGTTCCTTATGTCCAAAGGAGGCAGCAATGAGGCACCATCTTGGAAGCAGACCACAGCCCTTACCTGACACTGAATTGCTAGAGCCTCGATCTTGGACTTCCCGGCCTCCTAAACTGTGAGAAATACATTTGTAGTCTTTATAAGTCATCCAGTCTGTGGCGTTTTGTTATAGCAGCACAAATAGACTAAGACAAAGAGGAAGAGGAAAGATCTCTCTTCAATTCATGAGGACACACCTGAGAAGGCAGCTATCTGCAGGCCAGGAAGAGAGGCCCTCACCAGAACTGGACCATGCTGACACCTTGGTCTCCAACTCTATCTTCAGAATTGTGAAAAAATTAATTTCTGTTTTTAAGCCACGTGGTCTATTGTATTTCGTTATGGTAGCCCTCACTGACTAATAAAGTTACTCAGCTAATTATGGAAAATATAAAAATAGTAACGGTAATAAGCTAACATATTGAGCAATTACTGTCCCAAATATTAATATTATGTTGTTATGAATATTATATCATATTTGCAATTATGTCAGCATTTTGTCATGTCAGCGAGTCAAGTAACTTGCACAAGGCCACATGACCAGTGAGTGGCACAGCCAGGATTCAAACTTAGATCTCTTGAGAAAGTGACCCCTTTGTGGGAAGGGAAGTTGCTGGATGCTGAGATCGTTCATCCTAGACCAAGACATAGGGGTACTTTGAGGTCTTCTTGCATGGCATGGGCATATGTAGGGCTGCATCCTCACTGACAGCTTCAGTGGCATCAAGCATAGCATGCTTTCCACCAGCTGCCAGCTGACACCACACACAGTGTCGGGACACAGGCCCCTGGAGCATGACAGAGGTGAAGAAGACAAGGGGCCTAGCGATCCCAGGATGGGAAGGGAACGGCTGGAAACAATGACCTATAGCCATTGCCCGTACAGAAGGTGTACAAGTAGGGGTGGCCCTGCACTCCCAACCTTTGAGCCTCATTTACTCTTGCCTGTGGGATCCTATCTCCCAGGCCCCTGCTCACATCCCTGCTCTGTCTCCACTCCTGGCAGGTCTCCACTTTCTCCCCACAACTCATGTCCCTGCAGTACCCAGAATGTTCTGTGTGGGGCAAGAGACGCTGGCCTGTGAAATCAGGTGAGCCACGTGGGACTCAGCAGGTCCCTCTGCCAGCCCAGGGATGATATTACATTTTGTTAGGAGGAGTCCCCTGCTTCGTCCCACTAGCCCCCGGGGCTTGACCCCAGGATCTGAGAGGTGTTTTTGTTGAGGAAGAGGGAAGGAATTAGGAGTGGGTCTACCTATTGGTTGACTGAAAACAGAATCCTCAGACCCCATGGACTTCTGCTTATCCTACTTTTTGGATTGAGAAACTGAGGTTCAAAGAAGGGGAAAGGACTTGAGGAAATCTCCTGACTCCCTTTAGACATCCCTCACACTGACCATAGTAAATAATACAGAGGATTTTTTGTTTTTGTTTTTATTTTTTTTGTAAGGTTCGCAATGGTAAGGTTTCCTCTCCCCTGATGGCAGGATGCATCACACTGGGGCTTTCACTGGGTCATTACAGTGGGGTAGAAGTTTTCCCCCACTGATGTTGACTAAGAGATGGGTGACGTGGGTTCTAGTATTAGACCTCAGATTCGGGACAAGTTGTTTTACCTTTGGTACATTTGGATCCAAACAGACCTAGGTAGGCTTCCTGCCTGGTTGGTGTTCTTACTTATCCATGCCTCCCACTTCCTCATCTGTCCCACAGGGTCAGTTTTTACAGGGTGGTTGTGGGAATTAATGAAGGTCAAGACCTTAGTGTGGGCATTCAATGAATGCTGCTCCTTTCCACATCTAAAAAATACAAACAAAACCCTCAGACTGTGTCTTTCTCTTATCTGTTCTAAATGCTTAATTATTTAGGATGTATTCATGGTGAGGAATTTATGTACAGAGTGAAGAAGGAGAATAGTTCTATTGAATCTTCCTTGCAGGGTTACTTACTCCAAATTGGGGCGTTTTGCCATCCCTGTTAGGCACTTGCATTCCTACTATTCTTAAAAATAAAGAATGTGCTGTAATTGTAAATATATTGATAAACAGACTCTGATAATGCCTTTTTTAAGAAAGCAGGTTTTTTTTTTTGGAAGGATGAAAATGCATAGTCCTATTTGTGGAGTTCTAAGAGACTGATACCACTAAAATCCATGGTGCTCATCTCTTTGGGATGATAAATAATATATGGATAATTGTGGATGGATAGCAGATAACTAATGTAGTTTTACTTTTACATACATTTTAAAAGCAATCTCAAATTAAAAAATTTTTATTTTTGTCTTCTGACTTTTTATATCTTATTTTCTACTCTGAGATACTGTTTGTTTTGATAACTTTTAAATCACTACTGAGAGCCTGTAGTTTAAACTGGATTTATTTGAATAAATGCAGAATCTTTTGTTTATATTAGGATGTTTTTGTATATAGTAGTTATTCAGTAACTATTTGCTGATTTGAATATTTTAATTAGAAAGAAGATAGGAAGCAGCATCTTCATGACATTTTAGAGAATCCATGAGTCCTATTGATAAAAGGATTTAAACCAAAAGGGCTATCCCAAAAAGGGTAAGATATCAAACCCCACAGGTAGGAAGAAAGAGTGTGCTAAGGATAATGCCTCTCATGCTATGAGATTTAGGGTCCTGAAGGACAGAGAAAGTAGATTAAGGAGGACGTGAAAGCAAATGCGCCTATTCAGCTGCTGATCAGAAAATGACAGATGGATCCGCTGAGAAAATTGAAAAGGCACACCAGAAGAAGGAAACAATACTATTATTTAAGGTAATGGAGACATTCTTCACAGATCTTTTCTGGAAAAACCAGCAGGCAAGTTTTATCCCCTGATTGAGGCACTGAATACTTTCAATCAAAGCACAATGGGTTCACCTAATAAAAGTTTTCAGAGCGAAAGTAAAGAAAAATAGAACACATTATAGGTGGCAAGCATTTTGCCTTTGTACACTTGGCAGTGCCATTGAGCAATTACATTAACTATATTCAGGCAGTATTGTGGGGGCTTGCTGGTGTTTCCCAAAACCCTTTCGGAGGTTCTATGAGGTCAACATTATTTTCATGATAATACTAAGATGTTATTTGCCTTCATCTTCTTGTAAGTACATAGTGAAGTTTTTCCAGAGGTTACATAAAGCATGATATCACAACAAATTGAATGCAGAAGCAGATATGTGAATGCAGCTATCATCTATTTATTAAGATACTAATGAACCTTTCAAAAGTATAAACAATGTCACTTTTCTATTTTTGTTATATTTTCAAAATAGTTATTTTTCATGAAAAAACATGTTATTTATGTTAATGCATGATGGGCCTATTATCATTCCCTTAAATTGAATTAATAAATATTTTTTTAAAATTCTAAGTTTTAATTTCAAATATGGTATATAATAATAGATAACATCAACAAAAGCTCTTAGGTCCCTCAATAATTTTGAACAGTATAAAGAGATCCTGAAACTAAACCTTTTGAGAACCTCTGTGTTAAGGAATATGAGCACATTTCTTCTACAAATTGCTTAGGTGTGGTAGAGATTTCCAATGATCATCATGTTCCATTTCTCTTCTTCTGAGAGCAGGGAAAGAATATACTTTTTCACATCCCTAAAATTGAGCAGACCCTTGAGACTAGCTCTAGCAATGCATTGTGGGTGGCAGCGACATTTGTTGCTGTCATCTCAGAACATTTGATGGCTGATGTGAGATCCTTGAATACTCTCTTTTCCTCCATTGTGACCATGGAGGCATGTGTTGATATAAAGGTGCCAAATATTAAAGCAGCCTGGACTGCAGAAGCAAACGAAGCAGAGCTGCACTGGAGAACCACCTAGACTGGCAGTAGACCCGGCGTGAGTGAGAAAAAAATGTTCACAGTGACAAATCCTTGAGATTTGGAGGCTGTGTATCATCTTTGCATAAACTAGCCTATCCTGGCTTGTACCTTATTTTTAATAAGAAAGCCAGGATGATCAGACAATTTTAGGGGCTCCTTACACTGAGAGCAAAAGGAAATTCTTTATGCTATTAGAATAAAAAGTGATTCAGAGTAGTTTCTCAAAATTGTCATTTATTATTTTTGATGTTTTAGAGATAACTATAAAAAATGACATCAGGCTCTATGAAAATGTACCTAATGTAGATAATATTTAGGTCCTTACTCCAGAGGAACATGTTACTTAAATGCTGTTCTTTTATTTTAGGTGCTTTCAGAAACTTGGTGCTCCAAAATAATAATAACTTACAATTATGTAGAGAAACATTCTCTTATGCATTCACTGATTCATTGAATAATAGTTATTCAATGATTACTGTGCAGCATGCACTTTGTTGGGGATAATACAGTGACAAAGACAATCTCCAATGTCACCAATTAACTTACAGGCAGGAAATTGAGGAAAGGCAGAGGGCAAAATCTGCATGTCAGCTGAGTTGGCTACATTTTCAAAAGCTTTCCAGAAAGTCTTTTCAAGGACTTGTGCTTACATTGTATTGTCCACTCTTATCTAGGAGAAAGGTTGGAAATCATAGACTTTTTGTAGGCACATTGCTACCCTGAAGAAAATTGGTTCTTTTTAATAAAGTGGAGGAGTGGTTAGATATTGAGTAGGCAGCTAGGCATGTCTTCCACAATTACCCTTGGTCTTTTAAGGATCTTTCCACCTCAGTGGTAGCAAAATCTGGAATCTCATGTAGTGCCAAAGCATGAAGTCCTCAGTCGCCAGCACTCCAGAATAACCAGAGTCACCCACCACCCTGGTCCACATGGTTGCTTCAGGTCCAGAGCTTTCACCTCCTTACATGGAAAGTTTGTGGATTAGGAAATATTTGAAAATTGCTTATGCACCCATGTGCAGAGATATACCCCACAGTCATTTTCCTCCTGGACTTTGCTCTGGGAGCCAAGCCCAGTTCCTCTTGTCTCTTGGACCAACCGACCTTTGTTCTCAACTCCTTCCCTGCCCTCATGTCAAACAGTTTCTTCCTAATTGTAGGGAAATTCATTTTCAAGGGATTTTCAACCTAGTCATCTGTCTACACCTAAAAATCCTCTCCACTATCTGGAAGCTGGAGGATTCATGGACAATTTTTCTTTTCTGCTCTGATGCATCTTTCCCTAAAGCAACATTTACAAGGCAAACAAATTGCTTGAATAAGAGAGAGGAAGAAAAAAAAATTAATACCATAGAGTGTTATTCTATCATATTTGTGATTTTGTTTTCAATATAATATTGTAAAATTTCTGATATGGGTATGCAGATTATGCTATGGGAAGCCCTAGGATTCAGTTCCAGGAATCTTAGGGATGACTTTCTGCAAAAGATGATATCTAAACTGAAAAATCAGTAGAGTCTATCCAGCAGAAAATAAAAGAGAGAGGAAGGGAAAAAGAGAGAGAGAAAAGGAGAGAATGAGAAGCATTCCAGAGAAAAAAGAAATATCATATGTAGAGATTAGAAAAACATGAAGAGGTAGGAGCTTGTCAGTACAACATATGGCTTGAGAGTACAATGTGAAATAGCAAGTGGTCATGATGGAGAAGGCACTAGAGAGGGACGTAGCTCATTTGGATTTTATCCATGGGAAAACTGAGCAGCCCTACAGATTATGCTTTAGTGAGATCTCTCTGGCTTCGGTGTGAAAAATGGATTCAAGCTGTGCAAGACTGGAGCAAGGGAGACCTCATGAAGGTCCATTTTAATTATTTTAGCAAGAGGTGATGTAAAGTTGACCTAATGTCATAGCAGTGGGAAGGAAATACATGAATGAATTGGAGAGTTATAGTGCATATAGAATAATCTCAACATCAACAATCAACCTTTGTCTTTGGATTGGCAGTTGAGTGTGTGTTGGTACATTCTTCAAAACAAAAGACACAGAGGGGAGTAGGATCAAATTCTATGAGGTGGCTCTCCTAACTAAAATTTCAATTCCTTCTCCTTTCCTGCTCTATTTGTTTTTAGAACTTAATAATACATTTTATATTTTATCTTTTTCTAGTTCATATAACCTCGCTAGAATATAAACACCTATCGGAAGACATTTGTGCAAGTTTTACTTTCCTTTCTGTTGCATCCCCAACTCATAGAAAAATGCTATGCACATGGTAGCTACTGAACAAATACTGGGCAAATAATTGAGTGACTGATTAACTGGCAAAATGGGCTAGCATGTGCCAATAGTGAAATACATCAGCTCAATGCTTATGTCTGCTAAGGGTGACTGGCTAAGTGTTAGCTGGAGATGTCTAGTAGCTGTTAGAGATATAGGAATGAGGTTCAGAAGATATTTCTGATGTAGGAATAGAGCTTTGAGAGGTACTCAAAATATAGACAGCTTTTGAAACAATGAGAGTGAATGAGATATCCATCCTGTCACTCAGTTTTTGATTAAAGAAAATATTCTACCAGTAAATAGTCTTCTTTGCAGCTACTTTTGTTCCTGATAGAAATTTCCCTTGTTCATCAGTGAAACTATGAAAAAATTACCTTTGTAGTCCCCTTCCCCACACTTCACTCTCTCAGTCTCTTCCTCACCAGTAATGTGGTCCCTTCACTGAAATGTATAATTGCTTTTATTTTATCTTACATCTTACATAGCATCTTATGTATCCTGGCTTAGGTTGTTTAGGTACTTCACGGACTTTATAAAATTTGGCAACTGATAATTTAGAAGTTGACAGAAGTAAAGGATATGTATCTCACACTCTTTTCAGTATTATTAAGTGTCCCTGGAAAAAAAATATATACTCACCTAAGTATTTTCTCAACACCTCCTATTTTTTCTCTTTTTTCATTACTCCTCCACATTTTGTAAATGACCCACAACTAATTGATATCTTCTCAGTAGAAGGAGTTTAGAACTTCAGACAAATGTTTACTTTTATTTTTCTCTTGTGAGGTGGAGTTGGCCTGCAATTTGCCACTGATTGTCATACTAGGGAATTCAATAAATCTACTCAACTGTCAGAGGCAGAGCCAAGTTTTGTGAACGAGTTCTGGAAGGCAGAGTTTAGTGGCAGCTTCCTGCAGTAGTTGTTTGGGGATGGCTTATTATATTTTTCTTTAGAGTAAATTTGAGAGGCATCCTCAGATGTGGAAGGACTGATGCTCAGAAAAGTGACTATAAACAAGACATGTGGCTGAGAAACTGGTGGGGGCCAGGAATCACTAGTGTATTATTATAATATTTTCATCCCAGGCAACAGGTGTACTACAAGGGTTTTAGGAGACTCAGGACAGAATCATGACTTGGGGGGATACTAAATTGACTGATTTCAGGAAAAAGAAGAAAGATTTCCAGGTTATATATGACAACAAGAGAAATAGATTTCTTATAGCTTTTAGTTAATTGATGTTATTATCTGTGTAAGAGATTAAAAGAACTTGAAGGTTGGAAATGTGAAAAAGGGGACTACCTGCCCAGTATAATCTTTCTTAAGAAACTATACCAAGTTACACTGACATCCCTTAAAAGTGCTCCCTTGTAGCATAGGCTTCTGGTCATCCAGTATGAAGGATGGCTATAAGGTTGTTATAAATTGTTTATGGTCGATCTATAAATGAGCCTGAAAACATAAATGAAAACATTGAAAATTTCACTTTACCATATGAATCGTAACATTTTGTGAAGTTAGGAACTATGTATTATTTTAAAAGATACTATTCATTGTATATCACAATGCCTTCTCCACATAAATGGCATTTAAGAAATATTTATTGAGCATCTATTTATTAATTACAGAAACAGTCTGAAATCATGGTTTAATACATATTTTTTTTTAGTAGAAACTGCATGTTTACTATGTGCAGGGTGTTCACGTTTAGCTTTTAATTATCTAAACTGGAAATCCTTTAAGTAAAAATTGAAGTACAGAGTAATTCACCCAGAAAATTATTGGTAGAGTTTGAAATGAAGTCAAGGGCTTGACATGCTTAGTCTTTGTAGTAGATAATAGATATAATTCTTAAAATGTTTTTTCCTTATAGATAGAGAAAGTTCTTTAAGGAATCATTTATGGTACTGTATTCCTCAACTGTAATGATTTTCTTCTCCTATCTCTGTAAAAACTCTTAGAGATTAGCAGATATTCATTAGGAGAAAGCCTTGGGGTTGGAACAAGAATCCTCCTATTTTTAATACAGTTCCCAGGTAGTCATTTGAAACTCTGAGCAGGAGTCTCTGCATCCCACACCTTACTCTCTTCCTTCATGCACAAGCATAAAAAATAAGCTTCTGAATAGCCAAAGAAACTGTCACGAGAGCAAACAGACAACCTACAGAATGGGAGAAAATTTTCACAAGCTACACATCTGATAAAGAGCTGATAACTAGAATCTATTTAGAACTCAGGAAAATCAGCAAAGAAGAGTCCTCTAACTTTATTCTTCAAAAATTTTGTGGCTATTCAAATTCTTTTGATTTTTCCATCTAAATATTGGAATTAACTTGTCATTGCAATTTTGTAAAACTTGACATGTTAACAACATTGGAACTTCTACTCCATGGATATGATACATCTCTCCATTTATTTAGCTGTGTTTGAGTTCTCTCATACATGTGTAGTTTTTTAGAATTATAGTTTCAAACTACTTCATATTTTGATGCTGTCATAACTATTGTTTTAAAATTTAAATTTCTAAATATTTTTGCTAGTATATTAAAATATAGTTGATTTTCCTAATCATAACATTGAAACTTGCAATCTTACTGAACTTACTTTTTATTTTGAATGCCTTTTTGAGGATTGTTTAATATTTCCTATGTAGATAATCATGTCATCTGATAATAGAGATATTTTTATTTCTGCATTTCCTATCTGTATGCCTTATACGTCTTTTTATTGACTTCTTACACTGGCTAGGACCTCTAGTACATTGTTGAATAGAAGAGGTAAGAGAAAACATCCTGGCCTTGTCATTCTTTCACCTTTAAGCATCATGTTAGCTGTAGGGAAAAAAATTGTTAGCTGTAGGTTTTGCACACATGCAATTTAATTAGGTTGAGGAAGTATCATTTAATTTCTAGATTGCTTGGCCTTTTTCCATTTTATAATAAATAAATATTAAATTTTGGCAAATGTGTTTTCTCCATCTACTCCATTGATTATGGGTCTTGTTTTTAAGTCTGTTGATATTGTGATGAAACACATTGGTTGCTTCTTTAATTTTGGACCAAACTTGCATTCTCAGGATAAATCTCACTTAGTCATGAGATATTATAAAAAAGGAAAGGGCAGGGATGGCTGACTTGATCTACTCACATCCTTCTCATCACTGTTCCTCCAAAAATGACAGAAACTACATTGCATATTTCAGTGACGCAAAGGGTTAGAAAATGGAGTGTCCACATTTTATTAAATCTTGTAACATATAATTCATCATTTATGATATTTGCAATTTCAGTGTTTTCAGTATTTTAATAATGATAATTTTAATCCCTTTTAAAATATGATTTTTATTCACTTAGTGAAACACATACCTTCTATGGAAATACATCTGCAGTTTGATAATGAGAACCACTGGAAAAACAGGCCAGGCTTGCAGTAATTTACCTGTAGGCAATTATATTCTGGGACATAGTTTAACATTTTTTGAGAAATTCTTACAATGCAAAATGAGCTCCAGCTCTCTAAATTTGCATAGGAAGCATAAGGTCGAGCTTTTCCTCAGATTAGATCCTTTGCACAAAAGCTCTTTCTTCAGAAAATCTTAGAAAATGTCATAATACAAAAAGGTGGTTAGAATGGAGTTACTCAGTTGCAGAGTATAACTACTGCATCTCATTTTTATATAATGATATTATTAACAATTGTAAGAACTTTAAACTCATTTGCATAAAAGAAAAGCATTTGGGAAAAATGTAGGTTTATTCTAAAGATTATGTAAAAGAAAATCTGAAATTGCATATTTATGGTCTTTTTCTATTTATTGTATGAGCCATAAACAAAATTTGGAAAAAAGGCCAGTTCCTTGAAGGGTTGGAGTAATGGGCATTTATTGCCAGCTATGTTTTGACAGATCCAATTAATTCTATAAATTTGTATTAGCTTGATCAAATACCTGGCCTTTTAAAATGATGTTCCTTATGCAAAATCATTTCTAGTTTACATATGCAAGTTCTTATAAAATCCTAGTTTCCTTTTCCTCTGAAGAGCAACACTGTTTTATGTGGAATACTGTGCTCAGAAAAATCTTTGCAGGTTTATGTGGTGAGCACAGCAGTAACCATTAAGGTGGTATATTCAGCATTGGTGATATTAAAGGAACAGGAACATATATTGAAGAAGATGCCCTTCACAGGAAAGCATAGTTAAGTTGCAAGACCAGATTTTAATCATGGCACAGATACTTACAAGTTGTGTGACCTCAGGAGATTGGTTTATTGTCTCTAATCCTCACTTTTCTAAAGGTGATGCCCAATTCATAGGATTGATCAAGGTTTAGTGAGGCAATATTCAATCTCCTCTCCTGTACTGAGAGTGGGTGGCTGGGCTATTAGCAGGATACTGGCACTGTATGAGCCTTGGTGGGCAAGAGACTTGCATTGATTGTGGAGCATGGAGGAGCCAGCGGGGAGCATGACTAGTAGCACTATTAGGGACAGGAAACAGACTTCATGAAATATTCAATAACAATAATATTAATAGGAATAGTGACATTTATCAAGAGTTGACAATGTGCCAAACCCTAAATGAGTTAAATATATTTAATCCTCACAAAAACCTCATGAGGTGGGCAGAATTGTTCAAATGAGAGAACTCAGCAAGGAAGATGAAGTTACATCACAGCTACCCAGTGACAGATGTGAAATTTAACTCAAATACACCAACCCCAGAATCAATGCTATAAACCACTGTGCTATCCTGCCTTTATACAAATTCAAAGAGATTCAGACAAAGAGAAAAATATAGATCCTTAAGCCATGTCTGCAACTGCAATTATCAAAATGAACAAGTAAGTTCAGGATTTTCAGTAGGTAGGAGAAAAAACACATTCATTCATATTCAGTACATATGTATTGCATTTTATGTGTGAAGGATAAAGCTGGGAGGGATAAAAAAAAAGAAAAGGTTCATGGCCTCATAGAACAACATTCTAGCGGAGGAGACAGACACAAAAAAGTTAAATACATAGTATCATCTCAGAGAGTAATAAGTATTAAAAATAAAATAAAGCTGAGTATGGGGACAGAGAGGGGCTATTTCAAAAACAGTGATCAAAAAGGGCTTCTTTGAGGAGATTGACATTTGATCATAAACTTAGATTATGAGACCAACCCATCTCTTTAACAAGCTGGGAGTGGTCCTCTAACAGAGGAGACAGTGAGTATGAAAGCCCTGAGGTGAGAACATGGGATGTGAGTGAATCCTAGGTCCAGAGAGGAAGGTCAGAAGTGGATTGCTCAGAGCAGGAAAGGCCAGGTTATACAGCAGCTGTGGGTGCTCAGAGAAATTCTTGAAGATACCATTTGACAGAGCCATGGAGCCAGGCCATTTTTATAATGGTCCTGAGTAGAAGTTTCTACCGTGGGTGGGAGAGGGATGTACTGAGATATTTGGAAGATTGTCAGAATCATACTTCTTACATGTATTTAACTCAACATATGCCATCAAAAATCACCTGTTCACCTCTCCCCGTGCCTTATTTATTTATATATTTTTTGAAAAACCTTAGCTGACAAACCTCCCTGAAGCCTTTATTACCCCAAAGTAAAATGAAACAGATATTAAATTTAGATTGTGGTACTGATTAGGCACATGATGCTGGGCAAATAATTTAATTTCTTTCAGTCTTAAGTTTCCTCATCTGGAAAATGGAGAGGGCAGGGGTTGGATTAACTGACATCTATAGTTCATTCACTACCAAATGTCCATTTTCCACATTTCCATGATCTAGATAGACAATAGAATTTACCTCCTAATGACTCACTTCTTTTTTTTTTTTACCAAAATAATTTAAGAAAATTTAATGCCTGCAGTTCTCAAGAGAGGATAGAAGGTATAGAGCATGGAGATTTCTTTCTTTCTTTCTTTCTTTCTTTCTTTCTTTCTTTCTTTCTTTCTTTCTTTCTTTCTTTCTTTCTTTCTTTTTTTAATTTTTTGCTTGGAGCCATGCCCAAGAAGCTTTGAACAAGTGGACTCCATGGAGATTTTTTTATTGCAGAAAACAAGGTGCCAACAAGCTTTTGTTTCTTCCTTAATGTGACACAAGTTTGCTGGCCATTCCCTCCTGTATTGTTTTACTTACCTGATACTCAGTTGTTGACCTGCCCGTAACAGGCCTTCCATGATAAGGAGCTCTGCTTCTGTGTCGAGACTTTAAATTGAACAATTTCTATCACAAGGAATTAAACTTCTGAAACCTGCCACCTTCACTAAATGGAGGATTAAATAGAGCTTTAAAAGTGAGTTCCCATTGATTAGTTAAAGGATTTATTTTGGGCATACTTAAAAGTCACCTTTGACAGAAGTGTCAGAATATTCTGTTGAACTCAGGCACACCCAGCAGATGCTAATCTGAAGCTTGGTTTCTTAAAGAGAAGAGTTTCGATTTGTTGGGAACTGAAGAAAAACACATTTCTCATCTTCAAAGTCACACCTTGCCCCCAGGCAGGTCTTCTTTGGAGTGAAATGTATTTCTGAAAAGCTAACAGCTGTTTGAATTGATTTAGCTCAGTAGGAAAGCTGTTGGTATTCTGTGCAGTTGCTTAGTACTGTGGTGTGTTGTGAGGCTTAGTTCTTCAGAGAATTTTCTGGCAAAAGTAGGTTTCAGCTTTTATATAGCTGCAGTGAACCAACCATTTATCAATGCTTTCAACTTGAGCACTATTCATTTGAAGACAACCATGTTCACGAATTTTATTTTGGTTACGTTATCTGTATGTATGTATCACAATCAACCACTTTCCCTCCATCTGCAAATCAGGTGGCAGTTTACTGGTGATATAAAACCAATTTGGAATTTGAATAAGCCTGTTTTTTCCCCTTATGCTGCCAAGTTGGCCACATTGACTTAGTATTAGACATACCCATCTAACTAGCACTCTGTTTTGGATGGACACAGAATTTAGAAAATTGGATTAACAAATAGGGAAGCTCCATGATCACCTCATCCCACTCTAACCAGGGCAGTACTCTCTTGTTTGTTTCACCAATCATGTGCTGCTATCTTAGAAATAACTTAGTAGGCAGGCAGCGCATGCTCTTAAATTTAGGAATCACACAAACCCTGCCTTTCTTTGCTACTGCCTGCATTTACAGGTTATTCTTCCTGTGGAGTGGTCTGGGTGATACCACATGCTGCTTGTTTTTGTGTCCTCTTTGAATTCTTGTGAAATTAAAATAACAGGAGGGAGGGGGCACATTTCTGGACAACTTGATTTTCCTCTGAAGTTTTTCTTAATGAAAACTCTAAGTTCAGTTGATTTCTTCTCAATGTTTGAAAACATTCAGTGCTTCTGTCACCTGAATTCCATAAATAAGCAAACATTTTCCGTTTCTAGAACATGTTATAGAGACTAGCTGATGCTAAACTGACTTGTGCTATTTATATATTTGTTTCTGGTTTGGGGGCAAACCTGCTTCTCCAAAATTTTCTACTTATTTCTAAAATATTATTTGAATTCGAAGACATTAATATATTGTATTCTCAATTTTATTCCTCATCATTTTAGCACCCAATACTTTTTTTATTGTTTCTTCTTTCTTGTTTCAGGTCCTCTTTTCCTCGTATCAACCTGTTTCACCAGGGAAGTTCTTTACTTTTCATCCTCAATTCTCCAGATTCTCCATACCAGGCCTAGTTTTTGCACCACTCCAGAACAGCTTGTGCCATACTTGGGTTTCTAGAACCAGGTCGCTGCTGCTGCTGCTATAATTGTAAAGACTGAGAAACCCTGCACAGAATGTCAACCTGCAGAGGCAGACCCTGCTCACTGATTGTACAGATCCACAAGGATGTCAGCTTCTCCTCCATCTTCCTTGAGCAAACAGATAGAAAGAGGAGTAATATCCTGCCTTGATAAGATGACTTTAACAAATGGAAGCCAGGGGACAGAGACTCAGCAGATAAAATTTTCCCCAAGTCAGTCTGTCCTGAGGGCAGTAGTTCCCATGGCCCCTCTGGAGACAACTGCAAGTGGTCAACTGTCCAACTTTGAAGGTTTTCTTACCATTTGTTCTTTCCTGTTTCACTTCCTTTTCCCCTTCACTCCTTCTTCTCTGGGATTTTACTCTCCAGTAAATTATAAGGACATATGCTTTTGCTTCAGCCTTATGTTCTAGGGAAACTAGCCTAAGATACTCTCAAATTTGTACCTTTCTTTTACTCCTAACTCCCAATGCCATATATCCAACTGCCTGCTTGGTTTCTCCACTTGGACCTCCAGTTGCAACTGAAACCAACAAGTCCAAAACACTCCCATCCCTACAGGTCCATAACATTCTTTTCACAGCGTTCCTATCTTAATAAACTACATATTTAAACATCTAATTGTTTAAGCCTGGAGGCTGGGAGTTATTGTTTTGTCCTTCTCTTAACTCCCAGATATACTCAGTCCTTAATTACTATTAATTATATTTCTTAAATATCTCTGTAATCTGTCCTTTATTTTCATCTCTACTGCTGCCACAGTAGTTCAAGCCCCACCAGTCTTTGCCTAGACTATTGTAATAGTTTCTGAATTAATCTCTCTGAATCCATGCTTGTCCCCTTCAGTTTATTCTCTAAATAAAAGACCCGCCCCATGCTTTCACAAATGCAAATCAGGTCATCTCCTATGTACAAGCCTTCTTTGGCTTCCCATTGCTTCTCATTGCCTTAGAATAAAACCTAAGAAGCCTATCCTTATGATGTTGGACGAGGCTCTACATACACACTGTGCCCATTGTAGTCAGTTGCGTCTATCATCCCCCTCACCCTCATCCACTCCACATAAAGCCACCATTGTTCTGATTTCCCTCACCATAGAGTACTTTTGCCTGGAATCAAAGAAAGATATGTCCTACTTGGTGTCTCACCTATTTCATTCAGCATAACATTTTTGAGATTCATCCATGTTGCTATATGTCTTGGTAGTTTATTTATTTTTAATTATTGAGTAGTATTCTACTTGA
Source organism: Cheirogaleus major (assembly GCA_963574435.1). Classification (NCBI taxonomy): domain Eukaryota; kingdom Metazoa; phylum Chordata; class Mammalia; order Primates; family Cheirogaleidae; genus Cheirogaleus; species Cheirogaleus major. Next base: position 32,973 of record CAUYPO010016139.1, read on the forward strand.
TGACTATATCACACATTATTTATTCATTCTCCCCTTGTTATTTCTAAATGCTTTCATTTAAGTGGGATTTTCTATAATCCAAAGAAGCCTATTCTGGTCGGGCATGGTGGCTCACACCTGTAATCTTAGCACTTTGGGAGGCTGAGGCAAGGGGATCATTTGAGCCCAGGAGTTCAAGGTTGCAGTGAGCTGTGATCATACCACTGCACTCTAGTCTGGGAGACAGAATGAGACTTTCTCAAAAAAACAAAAAAAAAAAAGTAGAAGAAGAAGCCTATTCCATTTCTCTAATAGCTCTGACTGGTAAATACTTCAATCTTATATATAGCAACAAAGTCCTTCTCCCTATAACTTCAAACCACTCACCCTAGTTATATGTCTTGGACCTAAATGGAAAAAAAAATATTTTTCTCAAGTTTTATCATCCAGTATAAGTTTTCCTAGTTCTTTCAGATATTTCTGATATGGCATGATTTTTTGACTTCTCAGATTACTCTGGTCTTGCTTCTCAGAATGTGATGATTTATGTTCCTTGAAATAGTAGTTCCAAGACAAATAAATAAATAAATAATCAATCCAGATGTAGTTTGATCAATACTTGATCAAAGAATGGAGCTTATCACCACTTATTCTACCTACTATGTAGTATTAATGTAACCTAAGATCATATCAGATTTTTCTGTTGCATAGTTCCTTTAAAAATTTTGAGCTTATTTTTAATTGTTATCTTTGAATATATGTTTTACTTAAGTCATGGCTTTCAAGTTTTTCATTTTTAAGTTTGTTTTCTGGAGCAAATAGCAAGCCTTTCCATTTATCCCTTCAAGTTTTATTTAACTAGATCTATCACAGTGTTCCAATGTGTTGAGTTCTTTTGAGGATCCTAATTATTTCATATAATGTATTTTCTGTCTCATTCAGTGTCATATCATCTTATATATAATCAGAACTTCAGGAATATAATTATTATAATTATTGATAAGACTATTGCATAGGCTGAGTGCTACTAAAAATAAGCCCTTTGAAGCACTTAAATATTTCTCTCAAGATTTACTTCAATCCCTATTAAGACTTTCTTTATCGTTTTCAAGCAATTTGAAATTCAGATATTTATACTGTTACTCAGCTTATATACATTCCTTTTGCCACAAGAATGTAATGAAAGATGATGCCTTTTCGATATCCAGATTTCTAAAGTGTTCCTCTGCTCTACCTTTTCAGCATCCTTGAAAAACAAGAAAATAAAAACTTTCTGGAATCGTTTTTTTTTTTTTAGAGACAACAGACTGACTTGTATTGATCATAGGTTTCTTATTCTAAATGCCAAAACATTTTTTTAAAAATAATTCTTTCTCAATCTTTCCAGGTAACATGGTATATAAATGGCTTTATATTGTAATGAAAAGAATGCATAGGCTTTGGATAAAGATGAACCTGATTTCAAATTTCAGCTGTACGATCTTGAGTAAATCATTCAGGTTTATTCAATTCTAGAATTAGGATAATAATTCCTACCTCCCATGTTTATCTCAGGATTAAGTAAAATAGTGGGAATG
>CAUYPO010016142.1:0-31338 GCA_963574435.1 Cheirogaleus major
AAAATGTGGTATATGTATACCATGGAGTACTATTCAGCTTTAAGAAACAATGGTGATATAGCACCTCTTGTATTTTCCTGGATACCGCTGGAACTCATTCTACTAAGTGAAGTATCTCAAGAATGGAAAAACAAGCACCACATGTACTCACCAGCAAATTGGTATTAACAGATCAACACCTAAGTGGATGTTGGGTGTCAGACGGGTGGGAGGGGGGAGGAGAGGATGGGTATATACAAACATAATGAGATGTGCAACCTTAGGGGGATGGTCATGCTTGAGGCTCTGCCTCGAGGGGGGAGGGGAGGCATGGGCAATATATGTAACTGTAATATTTGTACCCCCATAATATGCTGAAATAAAAAAAAAAGAAGTATCACTTGGCCATTCTCATCTATTATTTTCCACTTTTCCTCAGACATCAAACTTGCCCTTTCCTCCACACCTTTAACCTCTTCCCTTTCCCATTACTCAAATATTAAAAAGGATTATCCAAGTTCCAATTTTCCTCTGACCCCTCCTGTACCTTAACCGTCAATGAAAAAAAATCTCTTCTGAATTTACATAGCTATTACTGTTTACATCATTAACAAAAGGAGATGCATTTCAAAAAGCAATTTAAGGGACTTCTATACTTTTCATTATTTGGAACCTGGAATTCATCTCCTCACATAAAGTATAACAATGGTAGTTAGTTTCCTAGATTGGCCTCAAAACAGTTTGCTTCATCCATAATAATATGGATGAAATAATACTAATAGACAACACTTGAAAAGAGATGAAATAAGTTTTGACATACTATCACTTCTTTGTCCCTTCTTCCCATCCCCAATGATGTCATGCTGCCTGACACCCCACTGAAAAATAAACACTGAGAAAGAAAACACTCTGTATTTCAAAATTACTTCTTTCTCTCCCAAACAACAAATTCTATTTTTTCCCATTATATCTGATTTCTACCCAGATACTAAATGAAAAAGAATCTGATTGTGATACTAAGGTACAAATGACTCACTGGACCTTAACACCCCTAAAGGATAAATGAGAATGCTGTTCACTCAAGTCTTTAACTGCTAAACATTCAGGTAATAGAGAATATGAAGTGAGCAGATCCAGACAGGCTTGGAAGTGGGGAGGAACGTGCCAAACTGGAGAGAGAGAAGAGGGGAAAAGTTGCAGAAGACCTATCTGGGAGTTTTAATCAAAGTTTCCTTAAACAGTTCATGAGTTTTATAGATTGTTCTCTTTTTCCATTTCTGAACAAAGACTATAAACTGGTTCATGACAGCCCGAAGACTCTGATATCAGGGATACAGGATGACACATGGAATAGGCAGCCAATATAAAGTAGTGATCTGAAATGCTTAGATTTGTTTTTATCATTCATTGTGGAATTTATTATGTATTGCCTTAGTCTTGATTTCAGGATTTTATCTATGATCCCTATGGTGATTATTATTATAGAGCTAAAACTTAGTGTTTACTAAGTACCAGGAACAGTTCAAAATGCTTTAGACATGTATTAATATAATTTGATAGATTCTACCACATTATGACATAAGTATTCTTATTAGCCTCTTTTTTCAGATGAGGAAAATGGGACACAAGTATCTTGTCCAAAATCACATAGTTAGGGAGTAATACATTTGGAATATGAATCTAGCTCCAGAGTCCATAATTTAAAACCACCGCACTATACTGTTAAATTCCTAAGGGGCAATGTCCATATCCTGTACTTTTAATATTCTTTAATGCACTTGGCAGAATGCTCTACACCAAGTTGGTACTCACAAATATGGCTTGTTAGCTGAGTGCACAATCAAAAGAAGGAGGACTGTATGCCTTGATAGCCTTTAGAATGTAGGCCAACTCTGGTAGTGGTTTAAAATGTGATCAAATTGCTCATATGAGGGCTGCATGCAAGATAGTTTAATTAGAGTTAAATTCTTCCCTTACAGAAAGGTAATAAAATAAACACTAAGGAGAGAAATTTGGGAGCACAATAGTGGTGCTTTCCTCTGGGAATAAATATTACTTATGAACAAGAAAGAATACTGAGTATATAAACTTACATAAGCTACAATAAAATGATCCCACATTTTTAAAAGAGAGTAATGTGACTAATTCATCTTTATAATATACTATGCTAAGATGGATTTATACCAGATATAACAAGATATAATATTCTTTCAAAGTTCTATCTACTTCCTAAAAAAACTTTAATTTTCAATTAATGATCACCATCCTTACAAATAGAATTCCTTTACTGCTATGAATATATAGTCTAGATCTCATAAAAATTACATCTAATTATTATTAGAGGCCGGGCACGGTGGCTCACGCCTGTAATCCTAGCACTCTGGGAGGCCGAGGTAGGCGGATCATTTGAGCTCAGGAGTTCGAGACCAGCCTGAGCAAGAATGAGACCCCATCTCTACTAAAAAAAAATAGAAAGAAATAATCTGGACAATTTAAAATATATAGAAAAAAATTAGTCGGGCATGGTGGCGCATGCCTGTAGTCTTAGCTACTTGGGAGGCTGAGGCAGGAGGATCACCCTAGCCCAGGAGTTTGAGGTTGCTGTAAGCTAGGCTGACGCCATGGCACTCTACTCCGGGCAACAGAGACTCTGTCTCAAAAAAAAAAAATAATAATAATAATTATTATTATATTAGAAGTCAGGGTAGTGTTACCCTTGGCTAGGGATACTAAACAGAGGGGAGCCTAAGGAGGGCTTCTGGGGTACTGGTAATATTTTGGTCTTGATCTGAGAACTGGTTACATGGGTGTGCTCAATTTGTGATACTACATTGAGTTATATATTTATTAAACATATTTATGATTTATGCACTGTTTAGTATGTATGTTATACTTGACTAGTTAAATATAAACAAAACACTACAAACACTTTAGTTTAATTCACTGGTTATAAAATTAATGCAGAAAATCCAAAGTGCCAACATTTTTGTAGCTTTTAAATCATAAACCTGAATAATACAAAATTTTTAAAAAATTAGACTTGTTTTAGGTCTATCAGAATAAATATTAAAAGGTACATGTATTTTCTGGGAAATAGGAGTTATGCCAAAATAAGCTTGCATGGTCAGTGACTAGTAGGCACTCTCATGTCAATGGTATGATGCTTTGTTGGGCATATGAGGCAACACTAAAATGGATCATCTGTTACCCATTATGACTTGGTCTACAATAGGTTTTAAATGGCTGCATTCTTATACATGTGATTCCCCAAGGGAAGGGCATGTTATGATCTTGTTTGTTTTTTTAAGGCTTTATATTTTTAGCACCTTTTACATTCACAGACAATTAAAGGTACAGAGATTTCTTTCTTTTTTTCTCTCTCTCTTTTTAAGAGACACTATGCGTCGCTCAGGCTAGATTCGAATTCCAGGGCTCAAGTGATCCTCCCGCCTCAGCTTCCTGAGTAGCTAGGACTACAGGCCAGAGATTTCTTATATACCCCCTACCCCTACACATGCATAGCCTCCCCAGTTATCAACATCCCCTACAGGAGTGCGATATTTGTTACAGCTGATGAACCTACTTCAACACATCATAATCACACAAAGTCCACAGTTTACTGTTGGTGTTGTACATTCTATGGGTTTCCATAAATGTGTACTGACATGTATCCACTATTATAGTAACATATAGAGTAGTTTCACTAAAAAATCCTCCGTGCTCCACCTTTCATCCCTCCCTCCCTCCCTCTCCATTAAACCCTGATCTTGATACTGTCGCCGCTTTTGCTTTTTCCAGATGCCATATAGTTGCAATCATACAGTATGGAGCCTTTTCAGACTAGCTTCTTTTACTTAGTACTATGCATTTAAGGTTCCTCCATGCCTTTTCATGGCTTGACAGCTCATTCATTTTTAGTGCTGAATAATATTCCATTATTTGGATGTACCATAGTTCACCTGTTCACCTATGAAGAAAATTTTGGTTGCTTCCAAGTTTTGGCAATTATTTATAAGGCTACTGTGAAAATCCACGTGCAGGTTTTTGCATGGACATATGTTTTTAACTCGTTTGGGTAAATACCAAAGAGTGCGACTGCTGAACCGTATGGTAAGTTTATGTTTAATTTTGTAAGAAATCTCCAAACTGCTGATCTGATGTTTAAATCTAAACTAATTCTTCTGCTACATGGATTCACCTGAATTTGAGGAAGTCTCTCTAAGCAAAGTAATATCATATACAGATTCTACCATAGAGGCTGAAAAAATGAGAGAGAGAAAAAAAAAGAGGGGAAGAGGAAAGAAGTAAAAAAGGGAGAGAGGGGTAGGTAGGTGGACAGAGACAGATATTTGCTCTATTGTTAATCAAAGCAGCACACACCATTTTAAAAACTTATGCAGAGGCCAGGCGCCCTGGTGCACGCCTGTAATCCTAGCACTCTGGGAGGCCAAGGTGGGAGGATCGCTCAAGGTCAGGAGTTCGAGACCAGCCTGAGCAAGAATGAGACCCCGTCTCTACTAAAAATAGAAAGAAATTAGCTGGACAACTAAAAATATATAGAAAAAACTAGCCGGGCATGGTGGCACATGCCTGTAGTCCCAGCTACTCAGGAGGCTGAGGCAGAAGGATCGCTTGAGCCCAGGAGTTTGAGGTTGCTGTGAGCTAGGCTGACACCACAGCACTCTAACCCAGGCAATATAGTGAGACTCTGTCTCAAAAAAAAAAAAAAAACAAAACAACTTATGCAGAGCCTCTGGAATGCTGTACCCGATGAAAAATGAAAAAGGAATAAAGTGAGGAAGGGAGAGAGAGGTGTAAGTAGGTAGATAGAGATTGATATTCACTCTATTGGAGATCAAAGTTGTACACACCATTTTTCCCTTTTTAATTTTTTTATTTTTATTATGGGTACATAATAGTTGTATATACTTATAGGGTAAGCATGCACCATTTTTAAAACTTAGGCAAAATCCCTGGGATGTTGTGTCTAATGAAAAAATGAAGATCCAAAGACCTTAGTACAACATTTTATTAACTGGCATGAAAATATTTGTCAAGACTATTAAAAGTCACTGTATGGACAAATTATTATTTAATTACTCTCCTTGTAATAAAATCAGTTTTTTAAAAACACCTCACAGACTTGTGGAATCACCATGTCAGTAGTGGTTACATCAGACATCGAATGTTTCAGCTTTCACTTGAGCATTAGTCATGGAAACAGTTCCATCTAACATGGGTTAATATCTTAAAGTTGGGACCAAAATGTCCCCTTTTTCTTCATTATATTGTAAATTCCAAAACAGCAGGAGTAATGGGGTTTGTGCAGGTAAGATACTTTTAGCCCAGTGATTCTCAAACCAGGGAAGATCAATTTCTCCATAAACAACATGAATGTAGCAGGTAACGAGATGCTTGAAGGGGTGGGATACATTTTCATCCTGCTGCATTCACATTAGGTATCTGGATGTTTTTAAACTCCCTCTTCCTTCTCTTTTCTCTTTAACTCTTACCCATTTTTCACAGGAAAATCTTCTTTCCATTGCATTTCAAAGCTAAAAAGTAACACTAATGACTGACAAGCATAATACTAGCATTACTTAGAGACTTTATACAAATGAGAAGGAATATCATAAAGTAAAATAATGTAACCTGATAATTTATCATGCTCCAGGCATGATATGCTAAGTGCTTATCATGTCTCATCTAATTCCCAAAGCAACTATCATTATATACATTTCCAGAGGGGCAAACCAAGGTCAAGACAAAATGATTGGTCCAAGGTTATCAGCTATTAAGCTGCAGAGCTGGGACTGAATCCAGATTCAGTTTGGCTCTAAAGCACTTACTCTTTTTTTTTTTTAAGTTGAGATACTATTTACATTCAGTAAAATTCATCTACTTTAAGCACATAGCTCAATTTTGATAATTACACACAGTCATATAACTACCACCATTATAATCAATTATAAAACCTTAAAAATTTTCCTTGTACCCTTTTGCAGTTGATTCCCTCCCTTAACCCATGGCTCCTGGCAACCATTAATCCCCCTCTTGTACCACCAGTTTTGTTTGCCTTTTCTAGAATTCTACAATTTCAAATTAATGCAATCAATGTGTTTGACTTCCTTCACTTACCAGAATGCTTCTGAGATGTATTCATGTTACTACATGAATATTTTGTTTCTTTTGTATAAATATTTTGTTTCTTTTTATTGCTGAGTAGTATTTCACAGTATGGATATACTACATTTTATCCACTCACCAGTTGGTGAACATTTGAAAAACCCTTACTCTTAACCACTTAGATTTCTTCAGAATTTCCACAAACTCCATCATCCTGTTTTTTAGCAGCACAATCCAAGATTGTTTTAAAAAAAGAAACCTCTCGCCCAAATTTTCTTTTTGTTTTACTTCATTGTTACTACCACCACACTATTGTTTTCTACCAATCATTCACTTACAATTGTTATTTTATGAATTAAAATACAGGGATACCTCAGAGATATTTTGGTTTGGGTTCCAAAAGACTGTAATAAAGCAAGTATCACAATAAAATGAGTCACACAAATTTTTTGGTTTCCCAGCATATATAAAAGTTATATTTACATTACACTGTAGTCTATTAAGTGTGTAGCACCATTACCCCAAAACAATGTACATACCTTAATTAAATAATACTTATTGCTAAAAAAAAGTTAATGATCATCTAAGCCTTCAATGAGTTATAATTTTTTGCTGGTGGAGGGTCTTATCTTGATGTTGATGGCTGCTGACTTATCATTAGGGTGACAGTTGCTGAAGGTTGGGGTGGCTGTAGAAACTTCTTAAAATGAGACAACAGTGAAGTTTACCACATTGATTGACTCTTCCTTTCATGAAAGATTTCTCTGTGCCATGTGATATTGTTTAATAGCATTTTACCCACAAGACTTCTTTCAAAATTAGAGTCCATTCTCTCAAACCCTGTAGCTGTTTTATCAACTAAGCTTATGTAACAGTCTAAATCCTTCGTTGTCATTTCAACAATGTTCTCAGCATCTTTACCAGGAGTAGATTCCACCTCAGAAAACTTTCTGTAGTCCATTGTCCATTTCCATCCACTATTATTCTTTCCATCTTGTCCAAAATATAAGTTCAAGGCTTCACTATACCACCTTGCAGCATCCACACACACCTAGTATTAAGTTACTTTCTAAACTACATTTACCATATTGCCTTGAGGGAAAAGAAAGAATACAAGGGAAATCACAGCACATTTCCTATACTACTAGACTGCTTCATCCTCAGATAAAGACAGATGTACTTCCAATTCTGGTCCTTTCCATCCACACCTCACCCACCCTCCACAAGCAGGTTTCATCCAAGACCAATGAAATTACAGTCTCTGAGTGGGGTCCAGGCATGAGTATTTTCTATTTTGGTTCCTATTTTGATTATATAGCTGGGATTGAGAATTACTGCTAACCAAAAAGGAATAACGGGGGAAGAGGGTAGATAGGGAAGGGAGAAAGACTAACATTTCCTTGGTGGGTACTTCTCCAAATATGGTGATAAGAACACTACATACTTAACCTTATAATTTGTAAAGAGATGTTCAAGTGTCCATTTAAAGTAAAAGACGGGTAACTTGCCTCAAGGTCACCTAGCAAGTAAGTAATGGATTCAGGATTTAAACTCAGAACTATCTGCCCCCTGATCCCAAAGTTCATTATTTATACTATATTAGGCTGAAAAAAAGAAACAAAAAAACCCCAGAAGCTTTAGTCAGATCACAAAGGTGTATGTGTGTGGAGGGTAACGGAAGGCAAAGTTTTGCATACTTAAGTTTACCTAGGGACCCTTTGCACTTTCTACATTCAAGTCTCAAACTCCCCTTCTGCAGGTACTAGAGGCCTGAGTGAAAGTGTGGTTAAAATTCCTGCTGCTAACAAGAGGGACTATGTTCTAAAAGTAAAACTGATCACTTTTGGAAGTACACTGATTCCCCACTATCAATAAAGTTTTATTTGTTTAATTGTCATACAAGAGTCACATGAAACCCAAGTGATCTTTTCAGGAAAAGCAAAAACATAAAAAATCACACTGGTTGGCAGAATAATCTGTGTGCCTAAGTTTTATATGGCTATTTCTAAGTTTTATATGGCTGTTTGACACCAGCAAGTTGCTTTACCTTTTTTAGAAAATGAAAACACTGCCATGTTTTCAACAGGGTTGCAATAAAAATGAAATGAAGAAACATCATTCTGAAATTTTTTCCCAAAGTATCACAATGGCAGAGGAAAATGAACCATGGAGCATCCTTAAAACTTATAGAAATCTAGAAAGCCCTGTGAAGTCTCCAGCTTTATCTTAAAAACTGCATTTTACTTTCACACACTACTCCATCATTTGGAGTTTAGATAAGAGAATGATCCTGGGGCAAAATTGGTGCTCAAGAAAAGTGGGTTTTGATCATGTCCTGACAAACTGTAGTAAGTACTACAAAAGTACAGAGGTCTGTGAAAGCACTTTGTAAACTGTTAATTGATAGATTTATACATGTTATTACCATATTTCAACGAGGAACAGTTGAAGCAAATCTTGGAGGAAAGAATTAAGGTGGATCAGATATTCTCTAAGACTGTTACACAATGCTTTTCACCCTCTCACTGAGATATCTTTCCCTCCCTTCTTTCTTTTGGTCTCCCATACTGAGTCCCTAACTCAATAGGCCAGGCATCACACCTGAATCCAGGGACAATCTGTGAATAAAGGCTAGTCTCTTGAAACACACATATTAAAGAGAAACACCAACATTAGATAATTATAAGTGTAGTGAGTGCTATAAATGGGAAGTCCAGTTTCTACTGTCTACACAAGTGCAAATGACAAAATCAGGGAAGTCCACTGGGAAAAGAAAGTAACTTATCAGTTTCCTGCATCTTTATTATTGGGTTGGAACCACCTAATATTGTCATTTTAGATATATTCATAAACAAGGAACTTGTATGGAATAAAATTAGTCAAGAATATTTCAGACTTCACTTACCTACAATGTTCAATATCAGGCCATACAGACCAGGTTTACTATTCTATTTTTCAGGAAAAGAAAATGTGTTAAGCATTCAGAGCTTAATAGTCAATATTATTTAAATTAAAACAAGGTGATAGGTAACAATAGAAAAACTATTTTCCCAAAGACAATGAATTTGTGTGCTTGTGTTAGAGTAGTTCAAAAATAATACAACCACTCTTAACAATTTTAAGTATTTAAAGCAAAAGTACCACCCTCAACTTGCAGGCAGGAGGTTCTGCTCCTGGCCCCATCACATCACCCTGGCCAATTCATATAGCCTCTTGAACCTCAGCTTTCTCATCTGTAAAATGACAAGGTCAAAACAAAACGACAATCTCTCAGGTCTGTCGCCACATTCATGTGTACAACATCGATGTATAATGGTCTGAATCCAGTACTTTAAGTCACAGAATATTACATATCCCTCCAATTACCATTTTTCACTTTTAAATTAGCCATCATTTACAGTATATTCATATGATAACTGTATACTAGTTTTACTTCTCATTCTGTTTAGATAGAAATAGAAGCACTAGCCTGCTGGGTTACTCACACCTATAACCCTAGTACTTTGAGAGGCTAAGGTAGGAGGATCAACTGAGGCCAGGAGTTTGAGACCAGCCTGGGCAACACAGCAAGACCCCTATCTCTACAAAAATATTTAAAAATAAGCCGAGCATGGTGGCACACACCTTTAGTCCTGGCTATTCGAGAGGCTGAGGCAAGAGGATTGCTTGAGCTTAGGATTTTGAGGTTCCAGCTAACTATGATGAGGCCACTGCACTCTACTCTGAGCAACAGAGTGAGGCACTGTCTCAAAAAATTAAAACAAACAAACAAACAAAAACCAGAAACACTGAATCTTGCCTTCAGAAAGTTCAAAATTCTCAAAGAAAACATCTTTAATCTAAGAATCTCAAAATAATTCCTTCACTACCTTAGCACATTGCTAAGAAATTATTTAGTTATATCCACTCACAGTGTAGAAAGAACAATGTGTTCTTCAAATTCTGGAAAACTCCATTTGGAATTCTAGCAAAGTTGGCAGTATTTCCATTCTGGCATCACTTGCTTAGCTCCCTCTCTGCCACTTCCTCTTAGCTGAGCTTCTCCCCAAGGAGTTCACTCCTGGCACAGCATGAAAGGGCGGGGGAAGAGGAGGCTCTGCAGCCACACAGAAGTCTTTTACCAACACAAATGTTCATACCAATTCCCTTTCACATTTCCTCTTTTGATTCAACAAATGCACTGGCAGCCCTCAGTTCAAACAGAAATATAAGCAAAACCCTCCACATATCTTCAAGGCATTAATAAGAGGGAAAACATGAGGACGGCATAACCTAAAGTTCCAAGTTTCCTGATGCGTGAGCTATGTATAAGCTGTTTAACAATCAGTAACCTTGTTTATTTGGATTAAGATACCAAAATTTTAAATCTTTAACTGTCCAGGTTTTATTCTAGGATTCTTCAATTTGTCATTGCTATATACTTTGATCAGGAAGAGTCAGGATAAATAATCATCTCTTCCTGTCAAAGGGAAAGTAGCACTTCAGATTTCTTTTTCACCTCTTATAACTTGGTTGAAATAGACTCTAATTACAACCTGAATGATCTCACAAAAGGAATGGTAAAAAAAACTTTTAAATAATAATGAACCTCTGTTTCATGACAAAGCTACTATCAAAAAAAAAACAAAACAAAAAACTAGGTAGTCAGAGTATAGTAACTGCCTACTTGTAGGTTTTTAAACTAAGGTTTAGGCTGGGCATGGTAGCTCACGCCTGTAATCCTAGTACTCTGGGAGGCGGAGGCAGGAGGATTGCTTGAGCTCCGGAGTTCAAGGCAAGTCTGAGCAAGAGTGAGATCCCATCTCTACTGAAAAGAGAAAAAATTAGCCAAGCATGGTGATGCACACCTGTAGTCCCAGCTACTTGGGAGACTGAGGCAGGGGGATCCCTTGAGCCCTGAGTTTGAGGATGTAGTGAGCTACGATGATGCCACTGCACTCTACCCAGGGTGACAGAGTGTAACTCTGTCTCAAAAAAAAAAAAAAAAAGGTAAATTGAACCTCACTTCCCCCACTTTAAAAAACAAAATTTCTAATACGTACTTTTTGTCTAGCTTTTTAACTTAGCATAATTTTGAAAGAGTCACTTATGTTGTTGCAAGTATTAACAGTTCATTCCTTTTTATTGCTGAGTAGTATTCCATTGCATGGATGTATCACAATTTGTTTATCCATTCTCCACTTGAAGGACATTTGATTATTTACAGTTTTGAGCTATTATGAAAATGCTGCTTTGAATATTCACATAGATGTCTTTATATAGAAATGTTTTCATTTTTTCTCATGGGTAGATTCCTAGGAGAACTCTTGCATCATATGGTAGGTACATGTTTTAACCTTTTAAGAAACTGACAAACTGTTTTTCAAAGTGGCTGTGAGACAGTATAGGGACAGGACTTGGGCCTCACTTCTGACCAAGGAAAGCAACATAGGGCAGCATGATCCAGCTTAATTAACTATAGAAGAGAAAAAAAAAAAATGATCCCCTAGCCGCTGGAATTCAGCCTATACTCATATATGGAGGGGGCCAAACTGTCTGTTAATCCTAGCACTCTGGGAGGCTGAGGCAGGAGGACTGCTTGAGCTCAGGTGTTCAAGACCAGCCTGAGCAAGAGTGAGACCCTGTCTCAAAAAAAAAAAAAAAACCCCACAAATTATCTCTTGAGTAATGTCTTCCAGGATCACTGAAGCAAGATGCTGACACCAGCTGATAAAGAAGCCAGCTGCAAAGAAACCAGACCTATGTGGCTCTAACAACCTGAAGCCAGAAAAAAACCCATACTGACCTTACCCTGACTTTTCCCTCATTGTAATCTCATTTTAATGCCAAAAATCACCCACAGGAGTGGAAATTTAAGATGTTAATGATACAGGTGATAAATGAAGAAGCATGCCTGCCATGACCACCAAGTACGCAACTGCCAACAGAAACCCACCTCTACATGTGAGGACTTCAGAGCTGACACCTACCTCTCCCTTTATAACCCCAGAAAAGTTCCCCAGCCGTTTGTTTAGCTAGGGAGCCAGTCTGGTTGCCCCCTTAACCAGCACTGCCTCCCTTTTTGTTCAAACAAGAAGCCCCAGTAAAGCCCTGCCTAAATTTTTCTGGTCTCATGCCAATTTCTATTGACACAGGGACCAAGAACTGGAAGTCCAATATTAGCTGTACCATTTTACATTCCAAACAGCAGCATAAGGCAATTTTTAAAGTGACAACAGCACAAGATATATAACAATTGAGAAAGGGCTGTAGGCCCCAAAGAAGGTGTATGTTCCAAAGTCAAGTGATAGGTAGTAAGTATCTTATTCAAAGAAAAAGATTCACATAAAAACAGATGGGACTGTAGCCCAATAAACTATTCTAGAGTATGAGATAACTAATAAGTATGCTGCCTTAAAGTCCATCAGGAAAACACCTATCTAAATAGAACCAGTATAAGATAAACTCTTCTTTTGGAAACTAACAAGCAAAGAAAGGAAGATTTTAAAAAGGCAACAATAAAGCTGATGCAAGCAATCACAACAGCAGCTCACATTAGCATTATCTACTAGTCAGGCTCTATGCTAAGCTTTAAGAGATCTATATATAGCCACATTAGTGATCATTATCTGCATTTTACAGGTGAAGAAATTAGAGGCAAACAGGAGTTAAGGTCATACAGTTGGTAAAGGATGGAAATCACTGCCTGTCTCTAGACAGTGCTTTTACACCTATGCTAATTCACTGCTGCATCTTCAGGTTTTACAGACCTTCCAGCCTGCTTGGAAGATACCTTCCCTGGAGCTGAATGATACTATCCCTTCAGCCATACTACTGCCTGTGTTTTCAATTTGGTACTCATCAAGAAACTTTCTGATATTTATCTGTTTTCCCAAGCCCATTTTCTACTTGGAAAAAGAGGAGTTGGCCAGTCAAATGGAATAAAGTAGATACACTTGGCAGTGATATTTCAGAGTAAATTGAGACCACCAAGCATTCTGGTTTTGAACATTAATTTGACCATAAATTTGGTTTACTTGACCCATCAATGGAGGCTCCAATATCCTTTTCTAAGGATCAACATGATGGAGAAAAAAAATCACCAAGTCAAGCATTAATCCTATACAAGCTCACAACTGCTAAACCAACTCTGCATCTAGAATGTAAAAATCAAACCCAAAACGAAAACACATGCTACTATTAGTGTTAGAAAAATATGGCTGGCAAAAAATAAGTATGTGAGGTGATAGATATATTCATTAGCTTAATTAATCATTCCACCATGTGAACATATATCAAAACATCACATTGTACCCCATAAATATATACAATTATTACCTGTCAATTAAAAATTAAATTTAAGAAAAAATTTTTTAAAAAGAAAAATCTAACTAATAGAACTACTACCACCATATGTAGCAAGAAACACTCTCACCAGACTGCCATAAAGCAAGAAAAATAAAAATACATTACTAGTGTTTTTGGTTTAAAGGTAAAGAAGATGAAGCATAGTGAGCAGAATTATTTAAAAGTTAACAAAAATATGTTACCTATTTAAGTGTAAAGGGCACATTGTTCCAGAACTTTATTTTGGAAACACTGTACAAGTGGTAGGTCTTATTTGTGAATGAGAGTTTCTTCCCCCTTACCTTCTCTTCTATATTCTAAAATACTTGAGGACCTAATATTTTTGGGAGATGCCAAAACTTTGATCAAAACTTAGATGTGTCTCTTAGGTTCCTCCCCAAAAGTTGGCCTACTAATTCTTACTAGCTTTATTGTTTGATTTTTTTTTTTGAGACAGAGTCTCACTTTGTTGCCCAGGCCAGACCGAGTGCCATGGCGTCAGCCTAGCTCACAGCAACTTCAAACTCCTGGGCTCAAGCAATCCTCCTGCCTCAGCCTCCCGAGTAGCTGGGACTACAGGCATGCGCCACCATGCCCGGCTAACTTTTTCTATATATTTTTAGTCGGCCAATTAATTTCTTTCTATTTTTAGTAGAGACGGGGTCTCACTCTTGCTCAGGCTGGTCTCGAATCCTGAGCTCAAACGATCCGCCCGCCTTGGCCTCCCAGAGTGCTAGGATTACAGGCGTGAGCCACCGCGGCCAGCCACTTTATTGTTTTGAACAGGAAAAATCAGCAGATACTTTGGCTTTACACAAACCTCACCAGTCTTTCCACACCTTCAATGTCTATTAGTTTACTGGTAACTCCTATTTGTTTTCCGTAGTTGCTCTCCTATCCCCCTCTTCCAAGCCATTTTCTGTCTTCTAAATGACATCAGCAGTAGTGATTCTCAGAGGAAAGTATAACTGGAAGGCATACACTAGGAACACCAAAAAAAAGGAGGGGGGGCAATTGGCCCATTCAAAGCTGGGAAGAAACACTGAGAAGTGACAATGCTTACCATGACATTTCTGTCTTTCTCATCAAGTTAGGAGAGCTGAAAAGATAGTAACTTCAGGAGAGAATCAGGTTTGGGTGTGGTCAAAGAAGTAAGAGAAGGATGGAAAATTTTTTTCAAAGATACAGCAAATGGCAGCTTTATGTAGAGAATTAGGAAACATGGATTTTGCATAGCAAAAAAGGGTAATGAAGAAGGAACTATAACTGACTCATATTTCCTTTTTTAAAAAAATTACTCACTATCTCAATTCACTTTAATTTTCTTAGCCAGTCCCTCCTCTTCTGAAATACAGCTCAACTTTAACCTAGTCCATGTCAGTAATTACAAATTCTGAATAAAGTTTCAACGATTTGTTACTGCATCTCAATTGTTCCTATATGAAGGCCGAGGGAAAGGAAAGGCAGACCAGTCACAGGACAATAACTGTTGAGCCAACCAATGGAAGGGATAAAAAAGAAGACAAAAAATACATAGGAATATTTGTGCATGTACTACACATATAAGTCAGCAGATAGATTGGGCTTAACTACACAAAAGGGAAAAAAGGCTCATCCTATCAAATGTGTCAAAGCCTGCAAGTCCCACAAGTACCTATCAAAGAGGATATCTGTGTTCTGATCATCTCAAATTAGAGTCAACTTTGAAAGAAAACTGATGGTAAGTAATGTAAATGTCAAACTCTGGTTGGTTGTATGGTTTATTTTGAGGTGTCAATAGGGTTTGTCAAACTTGGGCAGCACCCATAGAGCCATTTGAAGATTGATGTACTCTGATAATGTGCCATCACGTTGCAAACTATGTATAACTCAGCAAGACTGGATATAGATCAGCAAAATGACCTTTTTGGTACTTTTAAAAATATTACAGAAATCAGAGAATCTTCATGCTGAAAGCAATCATTACCTAATCAGTCCGCTTGTCTCACAGATAAAGAAATTGAGGCTAAAAAGGGTATTTAAGCAACATGCACAAAGTTGAAAGAACATAAGGATATCTCTTATTTAAAAGCAGAGAATTAAGCCAAAGAGAATCAAAACTTTTTAAAAAGAAAAATACCTTATTAGCTTCATTTTTGCACAGAAAATCACAAATTATATCTCCTCCCTCTTACAGAGAGGATTCACATGGTGTGAGATTAGGTCTTCTCAGATACACACTCATTCCTTCAAGCAGACACACTACCACACTGTTCTGTTCTTTCGCCTTCAACTTGAAATCCCATCATTTAACTGAAGTCTTTTCACAATTAATTATTGCTGATGATCAGCAAGTTAAGCATGTTTATTTTATCTTTATTGACACAGAGTCTCACTCTGATTGCCTGGGTTAAAGTGCAGTGGTGTAATCACAGCTTACTGCAACCTCCAACTTCTGGGCTCAAGTGATCCTCCTGCCCCAGCCTCCCAAGAAGCTGGGACTACAGGCATGTACCACCATGCCTGGCTAACTCTTTTATTTTTTTGTAGGGACAGGGTCTTGCTGTTGCCCAGGCTGTTCTGAACTCCTGGGCTCAAGCGATCCTTCTGCCTTGGCCTCCCAACGTGCTAGGATTACAGGTGTGAGCTACCATGCCCAGCCACGCATGTTTATTAATTTCCCACTAGAAAAAAAAAAAAATCAGAGGTAGTATAATCTAAATGTATAGTGATCTTTCTCTTAGAAATTAGAGGTAGACACTTTGAAATTTTTATTTTCTCCAAGACTGTCAAAGGAGGGGATGCTAGCCATCTGGAAAAAAATATGCACGAGTGGCTTAGCATCATCAAGCACTGCCAGTGGTTCTCAGCAGTGCTCTTTGGTAGATAGGCTACAAGTTGGAACGAAGAAATATGGAATATATATTTTGAAGATAACCTAACATCTGTCCTAAGGCACTCCAATGGCATTTTAACATACTTACTCACGCAAGAGGGAAAGGAATATAATATTGTACACAACCCTAGATTTACCCAGCATGTCTCCTATGTGTATCAACAGTTTGTATTATCTGACAGTATGAGAAGGGACAATCTGATATCACTCATTTGCTAGAGGAGAAAACTTAAATCTTGAGAGATTCAATAGGTCCTTCTGAAAACAGGCAATTTCCATTTAGAGACTGTTACTCTGCAAAGCTACTTGATCCATAGACACTAGGAGGGAGAGTTGATATCAGCCAGATATTTCTTCCAGTGTTAATTAATACAATGACTTTCTGATTAATAAGTTTCTGATGCTTAAAAATTTGATCCAATAATTACAGTGACAAAACTGTTTCTAACCTGCAAAGCTGTTGTTGACACCTATATCATGCAAATTCCACTAATGGGAGACCCCTGGATGTCCAGCTTGAAACACCTGTTAGCTATCGACCACAATGAGAAAATTCTGAGTTATGTGTAAATAACTGATTTATTCATTACATTTTCTATCCCATTTCATCTCTCCCTTCAACTCCCTCCTTTGTTCCCCCATCCCAACGGTATAGAGCAGGGGCTGGCAAACAATTTCTGTAAAAAGCCAGACAGCAAATAGTTTAGACTTTGTGGGCTCTGCCTTTGTAGCAAAAAAGTAGTCTTAGACAATCCATAAATGAATGGGTGTGGCTATGTTCCAATAAAACTTTATTTACAAAACAGTTGGTAGGCCAGATGTAGCCTGCAGAGCTGGGTCACCGCGCTGCTCACCTCCTGCTGTACGGCCTGGTTCCTAACAGGCCACAGACTAGGAGTTGGGGACCGCAGACATATAGGACTTGTTAATACACAGACTTCTGGGCTCCATCCTTAAAGCTTCTGATTCAGTAGGGCTACAATGTGCCTAAGATTTTGCATTTGTAATAAGTTCCCAACTGATGATGATGATGCTGGTCCAGGTACCACACTTTGAGAAGCACTGGTATAGAATAGCAGACTTTACTGAGCTCAGTGGAAGAATGAAATGTAATGAACAATTAAGAAAGTAGAAACCACATGCTGCAAACTTGACTGTTAATTTTATAAAATATTTCATATGAAACTTACTGTTAAGTGCCATAATATTATCTGTTCCTGGATGATGGAAATTTATTCCCATGCGTCCTAAAAAAATAAAATGAATTTGTTTTAAGCACAAAGAATGCTTAATGTAATAATCATTTCAAATATATCTTAAAATATGAACATTACAAAAACTATAACAATGCTATCAAAGGCCAAAACAGTTATAACAGCATTTAAATCAAGTCATAAAACATACACATGAAAAGTCTTAAAACAAAGCCAAAGTCTCAACAACAAATAAATAAAACAAAACAAAAAAGAAGCTTCCATTATAATAGTCTGAAATCATTTAATACATCTCCCACATTCCAATTTAAACATGCCAACTCCCTGGATTAAACATTTTATTTAAACAATCATTCATACTGCCCCTTCAAATTCAAGCAGCAAAAAAATAAATTCAAAGAAGTATATAAACTTGAAGCTTAGAGAGAATAAAAAGAAGTTTCATAGTGGCTCAAAAATGCAACATAATTATCAGAAAGAAAATGGTAAAATTTGTATAACACACGTAGTAGGAAAAAATGACTGCCCTAAAAATCTAGGGTTCTTGTGGCTGCCCCTACCATTAACTAGTTATCTGACCTTGGGCATAATGCTCACCTCCAGACCTTCATCCTAAAGTCTATATAATGGGAGTTGCAAATTTCTGCCCACACTGGCTGGCTTCCTGTTTTCATATGCCTCTGAGCTAAGAATCATTTTTACATTTTTAAAGGGTTGTAAACAAAACAAAACCAAAAATAAAACAAAGACTAATATGCAACAGAGACCTGTGGCCTGTAAAGCCTAAAATATTTACTCTTTAGTCCTTCACAAAATTTGCCAGTCCCTGGTCTGTAGGATGACAAGTCAGAATCAGATGCTTCAACTACTGGCCTCTAGGGTAAGAGTGGAAGATGCAGACATTTGGTATGTTTTTTCATTAATTATTTGGGATAAGAGGTGGATGTAGCAAAAGAAAAATTTTACAGAGAGAATCTTATATGAAAAAAAAGTGTACTTAGCTTTCCTGACCAATTCTTCAGCAAAATAATTTTTGAAACAATGCTTTTGTGTAAAGCTAGTATCTATGAACTTGGCTCTGCAAAGCTTTCATGCCCAATTATGTCAAGGGTTATCATGAAATTGTCAGAAAAAATTTGATTTTATTTCACTTCCCTTGTTTAAATGTCAACATTTATTGTTGACCTTTCTATTTACTAGAAGCTATTCTGAGGGGAGAATGATACAGAGAAAGCTGGAGATACGGTAAAAGTGATTGACTTTTACAACAAACATAGTTTTATATATAATTGCAAAAGGGTCAGTCATCATTTGGTATTAAACTGCTATGGGAGACTTCAGGCAAACAGCATCATCAAGCTCTTTTGGCCCAAAAGAAAAGCATCACAGGGACAAAACAGAGTATTTGCCTCAAATAAAAAGGAGGAATCATGAATTCCTAGAAAAATCAAGTTCTTGCCTACACAAGGCCATCCTAATTTCTTAAAGACCCTCAGGTGACAATAATTTGTGAAAGGTCATTTAATATTAAGAGGTAGGGAAAAAACAAAACCCTCAAAAGTGCAATGTCACTTGTATCGGGGTGTAAGTGTGTGTATTTAAGAATAGGAAAATCATCAACAATCGATGAATTCTGATAAAACTGTTCTAATGTTATCATGCATTACAGAGCTTTCAATAAAAATTTTTAGTTTTGTTTCAAACCTCATTAGGAGAAAGATATTGTATTTCTCTCTAGTTTTATGTAGACTATTTTGCTAGCATTTATAATATAGTAAAATTCTCTTTTAGAATATACTGTTTTCTATAGAAAAACCATATTAGTAAAGAATCCTCTAAATAATAGAAGTGTCTATTTTATTTTTTATGTATTTCATAGACCTTTTCATATTTACTATAAGCTAATTTTAGGAATTTTAAACACTACCCCATTGTTTAAAGACACATTCAATGTATCTATATATGTAATTGCTCTATGTGCCTTATATTTTTCTAGTTCCTAAGTCATTCTAGAGTCCCTAAAAATTATAGTATACTACCCTATATACAACAGTGTCATTTCCTACTACCACCTTGACCAGAACCCATTATACGAAAATTTGTCACCAAAACAAGGCTTTGACTTAGTAGGGAGAATTTACATTCTGGTGTCAATTAGCATTATCAATGTTTTTGCTTCTATTATTTACAGATAATCAAGACCTTACTTAGATTCATTACCACCAAATACTAACATCCATGAAACCTGGATGTGATTTACTCGAAACCAGCTTTCATCATATTCTGGGGTATTCAGATTTAAAAGTAAGTAGCCAGCCACTGGAAGTCAACCTTAAAGACCATCAAGATTTCCAAATCACTGCCCATTAGAACTTTAGGAAATGGCATATACAGAGGATCTCTTCAATCTTTGACCAAGGAATATTCAGGAGGGTGTGGTGCTTAAAAAGCTAATGATATTCTGTAAACATTCCTAGAATAATAAACAGCTATTAAGGAAATCAAGCAAGCCCAAATTTAGCTGATCCTCATTCAACTTCTTTTATTTCCTATATCTACAATCATTTAGGGTAAAGAATTATGTAGTTTACAATCACTATATTAAATAATAGTTTTTGTATGTTTGTGGAACTACTTATCTTCCCAAATGTAAAGAGGTAGTCCTTTCCTTCTCCACAAAATTAAACATACCTACATGGATCCTTTTTTACCCCTTTCCATGAGGTCTTAGAACATTTCAGCTTAGAAAGATGAAACTGAAAGGAAGCTTGGTAGTTATCTAATAATCAGTCTCCATCCTACACTGATTAATTCTAATCTTTCTTAAGATGCAGCAAAACAGCAGTGTTTTGCAAACTGAAGACATCACTAATTGCTGAGAAGCAGAAAACTTTACCTTTCCTGGCATTCTCCCTAATTCTGTTGGCCTCTTTGACTCCAACAGATCTCTGGATGAAAGATAGCAACAAAAGATTTTTATGAAACTCTGGGTCATCACTATAACCATGGAAATCAATTATCTAAATATAATCTAATGTTCCACCAACTAAATGCAATTTTTTTTTAGTAAAATCAGTTATGGCTTTTTAAAGCTAGTTTTTTTACCTCTTCAAAAATTAATGTTTAGATTACAAAATACAATATATTTTCACTGGAGAAAAATTAGACAATAAAGAAAAATGATGAAAATAAGATCGTCAAAGATAAGCATTATTAACATTCTGATTTAGGGATTTTTGATTTAGTCTTCCAGTTTAGGGAGTATGTATATATAAAAGTTTCTTTTCTAAAATTGAAATTATATTTTTTTATTTACTATATTGTACGTCTTAAGTTTTACAGTTTTTAAGGAATTTAGGAGAGAAAATATGTAACAGCAAAAGAAAAACTGATTCCAAATTCAGATAAGCCCATTTATATTTTTCTCATTTTGTCCAACAAATATTACTGTTTAATCAGCTGTGAAAATAGGATCAAGTGTGTAACATCTGGTGATTTTTGTTAATGCTGTCTGGTGCTGCCAGAGTGACATTTTGTCACCTGTCTATGGTCTGCTATTTTTAAATTGTTCTTGTCAGCTAGCTATCTTTTAAGTATAGTGTAAAATATAAGGTTTCAAAAACTGGAAGGCAAACTTGATTTTACTAGGTTAAATGATGCAATGGAAATCTGAGACTGTTCCACTTTTCCCACTGCACAGGGCCTGAAAAATGGGAGTAAGAGGGGATGGAGAGAGAGGTTGAAGAATAACAGGGTTACACATGGTTGTTCGGACTGTAAAAATCACAGTTTCATAAGTTCAATTCCCATTCATATTTAAAAGGCTAATTATAAAAAAAACTACCTCGATTGTGATTCAAAGTTTCAAAATCCAACTAAATGTATAATTTTGTGTGTCCAAAATATAAAGTGGAATTTTTATTAATCCATAATCAATTATGAAAGTCTTCACTTCTGCAATGTTATGAGATAGGGTAAAATTGCTGTTTCTTCCTCTAATCACCCCCTTTGCTCTAAAAAGTACTTCAGAGAGCTTCACATAACAGAATGTTAGTTCTGCATTCAGAAAGAAATTTTTTTACTTATAAAATGCATATTCTATTGGATTTTATTTCCTACCAACTTTCTCTACAAAGTTGGAAATACATTCCTTTAAAAAAAAAAGGATTTAAAATATGTAATAATATGATATGTAAAAATATAGTAAAATGGTTTTTTAAATTCCTTTTAAGGAAATAATAAAATTTTTGGTACTATAATATTCTAAGTATGTTCCAAATAAGCAATAAGCAAAAGCTGGAAACTTAGATCTGAGGTCAAATAGTAGTTTCTTCACATACTAGTAGTAGATAATTATCAGCAAGTTATTAAATTCTTTGTGCCTGTTTCCTCATTTAAAGCTGTACTCAAGAAAAATTTAATCAAAATTTCTGAAGGTAGTATCCAGGCATAATAATCTTTGTTTTTTAAAACTCTCAGGTGATTAAAATCCTATATTCACAGGATTATTGGGCAAATGGGAGGCACTTATACGAATTACTTAATTTCTACTTACTGTCTTCGTCCCCCAAGAATGTATTTAACAAGACTTATCACTTCTTGCTGACTCAGAACCTGTCACTAAACTGTTAGTGGAATTTGCTTTTATACAATACAAACTGATATGGACTGAGGGGAATTAACAAAAATGGAACTGAGCAATAATTCAAGCTATAGGAGTTAAGTAAAACAATATGTTTTTCTAGAACAAACAAGTAAACAAAATGTAGTGAAGGTGAAAGACACGGGGCCTCAAAATTCCATAAAAGCAAGCCAATTTTGTGAAACGTTCTACAATATTAAATTTAAATTGTGATAAATAAAGAAAAATGCTACTACAACACCAAAGGGGTAGCATTTATCCCTTTATAATACCAAAGGGGTGGCATTTATCCCTTCCAAGTTTCTGTCAATTTAAATGTTTAAAAGCACTATTACCAGAAGATAAACTATTTTTTCCCAGACTCTTTCAGTATACCTTTGAAAAGCACAGCATTCAATAACAGTACTCAGCTGACACCTGCTCCTTTCATTTTTCAAATCTCAGTTCCATGAATGGTAAAAGAAGAGAAAATTTAAATATATAAAGACATTTCATCAGGCATTACCACACATAGTCAGCCAGGCCTACTCTTCTGTTGTAAGAAGGAGACTACATGGGATGAAAGAAAAGTGACTCCTCCCTGTTTTTGTCAAGATGCTTCCCTAGTCAGGGGATAAGGACTTGCTTCCCAATATTACCTACTTTGCCTAATGCACCGTAGTTGGTATTTACTTATTATTCTTCTAGAGTAGGGACAGTATGTTTAATCAAACCTAATGGCCATGGGTTTTCACAGGGATTCCCTAGTAGCTAGGTGGAACCCTCATCATTAGTAGAAAGTCAGGGGACAGCTGTAAGGAGGGTATAGAGATGAATCTTTTTCCCTCTTATCCTACCTCTCCCAACACTAGAAATCC
The DNA here is from genome assembly GCA_963574435.1 of Cheirogaleus major. NCBI lineage: Eukaryota > Metazoa > Chordata > Mammalia > Primates > Cheirogaleidae > Cheirogaleus > Cheirogaleus major. The sequence goes on from CAUYPO010016142.1 coordinate 23,020, forward strand.
CCTTAATCCTCATAGTTAGGCGGGGAGTTGGATTTTCCTTCAATCCACTAGAAATAAGAGTAGACAATAATTCCTCTCATCCAGGCCTCCCTCCTATCTCTACCAACCCAAGGATTTCTGTACTTAGAAATAAACAGTTTTCATTCGTGTATCACCCTCCTAAAAATCCTGCTTTCTCATCTCATTGAGGCATTCTCTCAAACAAAAGGAAAAGTACACATAAGATATAGTAAGAGACAACAGGAAATTATTAAATGTTATTCTATTACAACCAAGAACGGTAGTTTAAGATCTTTAAAAGGCAAAATAAATTAGTCTATTTTTTATTTAAATAAGGGTTCTGTGATCTTTTTTTTTGAGACAGAGTCTCACTCTGTTGCCCGGGCTAGAGTGTCGTGGCATCAGTCTAGCTCACAGTAACCTCAAACTCCTGGGCTCAAGCAATCTTCCTGTCTCAGCCTCCAGAGTAGCTGAGACTACAGGCAAGTGCCACCATGCCCAGCTAATTTTTTTTTCCATATATTTTTAGTTGTCCAGATAATTTCTTTCTATTTTTTTAGTAGAGACAGGGTCTCGCTCTTGCTCAGGCTGATCTCGAACTCCTGACCTCGAGCAATCTTCTTGCCTCAGCCTTCCAGAGTGCTAGGATTATAGGCATGAGCCACCACACCCAGCCGGGTTCCATGATCTTATCAACACTGCAGAAGACATTCCTCAGTGTGCTGTGAAGAAAGCTCAACTCCGTTTTTCCTCTATATTATTTTACATAGGGGAAGAGATAGGCAATCTTTTAAAATTTCCTACAAATGTCTTCAAGGCTGATATATTAATAGTGTAAGTGTAGACATAATTGGAAAACTGTTAAAGCTTATTTACTTTACTAACACAGAAGTCTCATTATTTCCCAAACTTCCTATTCTGTCATCTCTCCCAATAACTCTTTTTCCCCCGAATTAAGAGAACAGATGAATAAAGGGATTTCTTACTGAATACATTTCTAAGATAAAATATCGTTATGAATATATTTTCACTGTGTTCACTTTAAGTACATCTTGAAGTGCTTTATTCTTCATCAACTTGATATCCTATTTTATTGTATCTTCATATATATAATTTTGAAAATCAAAATAACTTAGGAAGATTATTTTCCTTCCTCCTTTAGGTGGTTTTTTAAAATGATAGGACACTTATCCTTCAACAGTCACTACTTATCTATGGAAAATAAAAAAATATTGACCACTTGCATCTGAAAGTTTTCAACAATTAGCTGTAGTCTAGTTGGGAGGAAATAAATGTCATATAGATATGAAGGTTTAATTTACTACTGAGGCTAGCCAACAGGCATACCATGACCACCTCCAGCAAAAAAAAAAAAAAAGAAAAAGAAAAAGAAAAAGAAAAAATATTGTAGATAAAATTTGTGGAGCTTCTAGTGCCAGAGACTTTATTTGACCTTCATACCCACTATATGAAGTAGGTGATTTATTTTAATAATAAGGACACTGAGGCTTTGAAGAGGCTAATTTATCCAGATCAACAGCCAACAACAAGCAGAGCCAGAATTCAAACCCAGGTATGACTGACTACAAAGTCAGAAAGGCTGAATTGACACTTATCTCCTATACAGAGTATGTGAAATATCTGAAAGAATGTTAGTAAAAATAATAACCTTTGTTATCCCTAAATTGTGAGTCTCAGATGATTCTTTTACTTTCCTTTCAGTCCTTTTATATACTATTTCAATTTCTCGCAATGAGCAAGAATGTATTTTTTCTGAAAAAAAATGAGCTCTAGGAAAAAAAACACCAACACAAACAAAAAACCAATTACTCTGAACTTGAGTTTTGAGACCCTCAAAATAGTGTCCCCGTCCGTGTTCAAGTGGGAGGAGAGGATACTGAAAGTAGAAGGAAAAACAGGATGGAATGGAGAAATGTTTCTGGACAGACTCATACAGAAGACACATGATAGGTCCCCTAGCCTACTGAGACCAGGCTAAGCAACATAGTGAGATCCTGTTTCTACAAAAAAATAGGAAAATTAGCCAGGCATGGTGGCACATGCCTGTAGTCCTGGCCACTCAGGAGACTGAAGCAGGAGGATTGCTAGAGCCCAGGAGTTTTAGGCTGCAGTGAGCTCTGATGATGCCACTGCATTCTGGCCTGGGCAACAGAGCAAGATCCTGTCTCAAAAAAACAACAAAAAAAATCCCAACTCAATCCACCTAAATGTTTACATTGTTTGGCCCAAAGACCCTTGCCATGAATTTACCTTAAAGAAAAGCTATGTGCAAGAACTTATTTGTGGCAACATTACCTATAATGGAGGAAAAACTGGAAACAACCTAAGAGTCTAAAGCCAAGGCCTATTAATAAATTATAAAGATCAGATAGAAACATGGATAATGTTTATTATCTGGAAAATAAAAAAATAAAAAACATACCATCACAATTTTTTTTAGTTATCTTTTTGTTCTTATCATTTTCTCCACTTTTTTTTTTTTCTTTTTTTGAAACAGAGTCTGGCTCTGTAGCCCAGGCTAGAGTGCTGTGGCGTCAGCCTAGCTCACAGCAACCTCAAAGTCCTGGGCTCAAGCAATCGTTCTGCTTCAGCCTCCCAAGTAGCTGGGACTACAGGCATGCACAACCATGCCCAGCTAATTGTATATACATATATATATTTTTTTTAGTTGTCCAGATAATTTCTTTCTATTTTAAGTAGAGACGGGGTCTCACTCTTGCTCAGCAGGCATGAGCCACCACGCCCAGCCAATTTCCTCCACTTTTTAAAGTCAAAAATTACTTTAAATAATTTCTTTAAAATGCAAGTACCAAAAAAAAAAAAAACACAAGTATCATAATTGTTAGTAGAGATAATTAAGGATCAAACACATGGTGTCATAAACCAGATGGAACTAAAAGTCTCCCAGCTGGAAAGGGAAAGCAGGAAGCTCAAATATGCTAACCAGAGGACAATGACATAGTAATATCACTGACCACGGAAAATCAGTCCACTTATAGGAAATGAATGTGAGTAGTATGATGAATTATGAAGTTGTAACCGTATTGAAGCTATAAAAAAGTACATACTAAGTGCCTTCTAATTTATTAGGATGTATTATATTAATAATAAGTATAGTGCAGCTGGATTTTACTGATGAAACCTCATATTTGCAAATATAGTGGAAAAATCTATGCAGAGGTAGTAGGACATGCAATAAAAATCACAATGGATAGGATATTTACATTACTCCTCAGTGAGATGCCCTCCTTATACTTTGCCAGTAGTACTCTCAACAGGGCACAATTGCTTGTGTTTAACCAATATTCACAAAATTGTGGAAAATTATTTTATAATAATTTTATAAAAATAAAATTATTTTATTATAGGTTATAATCCAAGATCTTTTCATAATCTTTTATTGCAAGAAGAAAAGAATACTGACCAAGATAAAACAGGTATACATAAAGAACAAGAGCTGAATGTTTTAGAAAAATTAGGAGAGGCTTATAGCTATTTGTGATAGAGAAGGAAGACAAATACAGCCTTAGAAGATACTAAAACACCTAACAGCCTGTGAATAGTGTTGGGCTTTTTTAAAACACAATTCTCACTTCTAAGTGAAATATGCTTTAAATTATCATGTACCTAATATTTTAACCAAAGGAAGATGTGGTAACAGTGACTAAATATAACCATGAATAAATAAGACATTTTTTTCTCTACTTCTGAACGCCTTAAAATCTAGCTTTCTCAAAATCCTATATTTTCTTCATCGCCTATTAACTACTGTCTTTTCACTGGAAAATGAGAGAAGCAGTAGAAAATCATGAGTGTGAGGAGAAAATGATGAAAGGGATTTTTGGTGTGGCTTGAGGAAATGAGGATCAGCTGTTCACAGTCGCACTCTGTAAAAGGGCCTAGAAAGAATGAGAGGGGAACAAATTCCTCACAACTCTGAAAGACACAAAGGTCCAAACAAGATGGGCATCCCAGTGACTAACTCTTCACAATTCTCAGATATTTAAGTCCTAACCCAAGTATACTGGGTATTTCCATAGTTAATTTGTATTTCAGCATTTTAAAATATCATAGGGTTCCTAAAATGTCTTATAACCCATAAAAAGAACTATCTGTAATTAGGAATGAAATAGCAACATCTATCCTGAATTTACATAGGCTCTAAAACTGGGAAGCCTCAATATTGCTGACATTGGGACTGTCTGCCTTATATTTCACCCAAAACATTTATATACTTTAAGACAATTCCCTTTCGTTTTAGTCTCAGAGAATGCAGTGGGTCACGGGCTGCTCTTAAGTCTGTGTAGTGATACTTCCTATACTAGGAAAGTGATTATTTGTTAATAAAATAGAACCCTTTATATGAAGTTTTCTGAAGTAATCATTGGAGGTTGGCTTATTAACTCTCATAGTTTCTTAAAGTATAACTGGACTTAAATGAATTATCCAGGTTCAGCTGAGGATTCCAAAATGCACAAAGCCCAGAAAACATGGCTTCTGGTCTCATGCCATAACCATGACCTCAGCTACCCAAAGCATGCTTCTGCCAGACATTACTGATTAAAGCAATCAACCTTAATAATTGTAGGTAGCCAAACCCAGGTTTAAAAAAAAAAAATCAACTTTAAATACATTCCACAATGCTTTAGAGAAGCAAAACAAAAACAAACAAACAAAAAACCAAACAAACAAAATCACAATTATTAAAAAGCTGATTTTTGCTTAAGACACCAAGCAAGGAATGGACATATGAATATTCCTAACCTGCAAAATGATTCCTCCACATTATATCAGCGAAACTCATTGGTGGGCCACTGGGAGGGTAGTGTTTACCTTTCAGAGGCTCATGATCAGTCCTTATCATATCCATTAAGGAGTTCTCCAACGAGTGCAAGTTAAAAGTGTCATAGGGCCTACTCCGGTCCTAAAAATAAAAACACAGGACAAGACGATACGTAAAATTACTTCATAAAATTAGCACCATATTATTTGCTTTCTGCTGTGGTTTGGTGACATGAATTAAAATTATAAATAGTTCTTAATAAAAGACAAGAGTAATGACTTGACAACATTAAGCTTAATATAAGTTTCCATGATTAATTAAAGTATATCCTTTTCCTTAGTATTCTATGTGTATGCCCCACTACTTCAGACTGACTTTCTCTCAAATAAACTAAAAAAAGTAAATTCAAAAGGAAGAATCAGTGAGTTTTTGCCCTCTGCCTCCACCCCACCTCTACTGTCAAATGAATAGAGACTTCCCATCCCCCAAAGGAAGACCACAATTAAGAACTCAGTCTATAAACCGAATCACTTTCCTGAAAAATCAAAAAGTAAATGAAATTTCAATGTAATTCTATTGGCTATCTTTAATATTTATGACCAGTAAGTTACAAACATTATATACACATTTTAAAAATAAAAGTGTGTCCAAAGTACTAAAATTATTAATACCTATTGAAAAGCGCTCATACAAAAAGAAACTTCAACCCAAAATAGTGTTTTCATGATGTTAGATTTAAAAACATTTTGAAAATAGAGAGCTAACACAAACTACATGAAGAAAAAAATAACTGTTTCACCATATTTACACAAGCCTGCAGGAGAAGATCACCTACAAACTCTTCCTAGGATTCTTAGCCTAAAGGGAAGTGCAGCTCATGGATTAAATTAATATTATAGAACAGATCTAGTTTGCTTTGTTTGAGAAAAGCAAGACAAATCTACATCTCAATTGCCAAATCAAATCAAATTACAGTGATAAGAGATTATTTTCAGGGTCTTGAGCTGTCTATCTAGCCTTGCACTTGATGACTTACACTCTCCTAAGGACAAAAATCTTCAGTTACCCGTCTCTCCCCTTGGATAGGAAAGAGACATGGAATATTTTCTTTGGTTCTCCTTTTTGGTCTCTATATAATCCAAGAAGGCCTTTTATCTCTAAGGTCTTTTTTTCCTTTGTGTTCAAGTTATCAGTGGAAACTCTATGGAGTAAAGTTAAATTTCGAGAAATGCAGGCTTATCTATCTCCATAAGAGGTATCATATTATTTGTCCAAAGTGAAAGCCAGAGGTAAAGAAGTGTGCTGATGAGGAAACCAAGTGACAACCTATTTCTGGCACTGTCAATCCTAGAATGAATATCTAGGAGCCCTCTATCATATCCATACTTCTAACTAGAGCTCTACAGATGTGGGACTATTTCAGAACAAGGTGACAGGGTCAGGGAACTATTAAGAAAAAGCTATTTGGGTCGGGCATGGTGGCTCACACCTGTAACCCCAGCAGTCTGGGAGGCAGAGGTGGGAGGATCACTTTAGCCCAGGAGTTGGAGATAGCCTAAGCAACAGTGAGACCCCTCTCTAGAAGAAATATTAACAGAAAAATTAGCTGGGCACGCTGGCTTATGCCTGTAGTCCCAGCTACTCAGGAGGCTAAGATAGGAGGAACGCTTGAGCCCAGGAGTTTGAGGTTGCAGTGAGCTATGATGACACCACTGCACTCTAGCCCGGGTGACAGAGACCTTTTCTCAAAAAAGAGAGAGAGGAGGCGGAGGCGGAGAAATGCATGCCCTAGGTGATTTTTATGACTGGCTGAGAGCCACCAGACTAGGTGATTCTTCAAGTTAAGCCTTTCCACTTATGATTCTTTTCAGTAAAATTGGATACTTAAGTGAGGGCAGAGGCTACTGAAGGCTAGCAGCAGGCAATAAACAAGCCTGGCAACTTTGCAGAGGGTCAGCTTTACAGTCTTTCAATTGATTGTGCGGTAAAGAGGCACTTGGTAGCCCAGTTCTAATCTAAAAGTACAAAATTTGAAATCAAAATCCAATTTTCAAATTCTGGCACTCCCACTTACTGGCATGTCACTTGGAACAAATTTCTAAGCCTTGTTTATCTTCATCTATAAAATGGGGATAATAATTCTTCTTTACAGTTGTTTTCAGTACTAAATGACAAAATGTACAAGCCGCCTGTACCATGGTGGCTATTGTAATATTAGGGAGAACACAAAAAGACTTCTGTGATGCCACCTCAGAGTACTCAAACATGGATTTAAAAACCTAGCAGTTCACAGGTGCTAACCCAACAGGGCTCACCAGTGCTCAATGGATGGAAACATATGTGAAAGGCATGGCAGAATTTGACAGACTTTGCACAGACTTCTCAATTGAAATTCAGTTTTCTGACTTTTCTCATAAAATTAATTCTATCCATGCCTGATCAATTTCTATTTGCTGCAAATCATTCATCCTATTTGTTTTACAAGTAGTAAACATTGCTGAAATAACTGATTAACCAGGAAGCCTGCAAGAAACAGAACAAAAAGGGTAGAAAAACTGACAAATTCAGTTAAACGCATCAACAGAATCATGCATAGAGAAAACTAGGCCACAATTTATCATTCAACGAGAAAAGTTGCAGGTGGCAACTAACTTGTTAAGTCTTTTTTCATAAGTTTTGTTTCCCAATATAGGAAAAAAGGAAGACATCTTTTTTGTTTTTAACAAGCAAACACACCAGGAAGTATTAGAACATCTATAAATGATGCATCCCATTATTGACTCTTTTTCTTAGAAGATAACCAATGAAGATGTTATCAGTTAGTTGTACACAGGAGCAGCCCCCCTCGCCCCACTGCATTAGCCCTGCTCTCTTTCTTCCCCCAGCTTGACTTAATAAATTTATCAAGTATTTAATATGTGCTTGGCACTGTTCTAAGCATGTTATTGTACTTCACAACCCTCTGTAGTAGGTAAATTTTGTCCTCATTAAGAATTAAACAATTAAGTCTTGAAGAGATTAAGTAACTGGCTCAAGGTTACAGGGCTAGTAAGTGGCAGAGCCAAGGCTCAAACTCAGTTAAATACAGACCCTGCTCTTAAGGACTCTCACTGCACTGCCTCCTTGACTTTCTCCTATTCCCTCCAGCCTTAAATCCTTTTTACAAACACCTTCCTTTTACCTAATCCTGACACAATCCAGAAAGAAGCCCCTTTGATCCTACCCTGCAACACAGGCAACCTGACCTTTACTTGTCCTTGGTCAATTACCTTCGTTCAAATGACAACTACCGTGTTTCCCTGAAAATAGACTTGCCCACAAAATAAGCCCTAGCAGGATTTCTAAGCATTTGCACAATATAAGCCCTACCCCAAAAATAAGACCTAGTGATGGGCGTGGCTACGCAGCGTATCTGCACAACCCATGCATTTTGTCGCAGAGCAGTAAAGAAGATGAGCAGCCCTTCTCATCTGCCCCATCGTGACAGCTACTATCCCAGAGGTGACCGGAAAGGT
>CAUYPO010016143.1:0-10935 GCA_963574435.1 Cheirogaleus major
TATATATACCACATTTTGTTGATCCACTCATGTATTGTTGGGCACCTGGGTTGTTTCCACAACTTTGCAATTGTGAACTGTGCTGCTATAAACATTCGAGTGCAGGTGTCTTTTTCATAGAGTGACTTTTGTTCTTTTGGGTAGAGGCCCAGTAATGGGATTGCTGGATCAAATGGTAGATCTACTTGTATCGCCTGTCTGCCCTTTTAATGTGGTAATGCATCCTTTTAGCTGTTTGGAGTAACAGCCAGGAGCAAGGTGAATAGACTTTACAAGGTCAGGGTCAGTGGCTGGGCAGTGAAGGAAAGGGAGTGAGTGGCACTGTGGCCATACAGTGCCTAAGGGAGTAGATTATCCTTCAGAATGATGTGCCCACCATTGTGCCATTACCTGGTGTTTCTGTGCTCAGCAGACAGGGACAATGAGGGGGAGGGGAGGGATGGGTGATGCATAAAAGGCAACAGATTGTCCTGCTTCAATCTTGTCATCCCAGACATGATCTACACTCAACATAACTGGTCACTGAGACAGCTTAGTTGGATCATCATTTCCTATATAAGCAGCGTCAAGCATTTGCCAAAATGCTAACACATATTTTTGTTTTTAAGCAAATGATCCATTAGCCCCCTTTATATGATATCTAGAGTTTGTGCAAATTATCTACTGCCCCTTCGTTTGTCACATTTAGGGATAGCTGCTGATTTTTTTTTTGAGAATACAGCATTAATGGCTAAAAGGAAATTTAAGGAAGAGTGAATATGGATGGAAAACAATAATAACTCATACACCTCAAGCAGACCTTACAGTCCTGTGTACATATATTTTTATTTCTCCTATATCAAAACTGGTTCCTACAAGGAGCTGGAGATATAATTGAGAGGATATGCCCACATTTTAAGAGGTGAGCAATACCGCAATAACAGGCAGGATGTTATTCACCTTTTTCAGAACCCCCAAAAGCCAGGGGACCATGAGACCATGCAGGGAGGATGCTTTTTGGGGCTCTGATGGGGGTTGGGGTGCAGAAGGAAAGGCTGCAGAATGGAGATACTACCCAATGTGAAGGTGATGACCGTTAAGACAAAGATGACATTTACCATCAAATCCTTGGTGGTGCTTTTCCTTTCTTTAGTCCTGTTCGTTGAGGAGCCTTGGAGAATGAAGTTGCGGTTAAATGTTTTAATGGTGGTCACTGAAGACGTCTCAATTTTTTCAGCTAAAAGGAAATAAATGGGAATAAGTGTTACCCAGAAGATGGACTGATTGCTAAGGAAAAAGACCAGGTGGCCAGATTACTTTCATTTTTATTCTTGGCTTGGCATCTCATTCCTGTACTGTGTCTGATGCAGAATCTTTTTATTTTGTGTTTATTTTTATGATTGACCAAATAAGTCAAGGGATCATTTGTAGCTTTCTGGGAAAACGTAGCTTAGAAATAACCCAATAGAGTCCATAAATTCTTATTGACAATTCTGAAGTATAAAAGGCTGCAACTATTTATAACTTTGGAGCCCAAATCATCTGATTACAAAACCTGACCTGAACTGACATGAGGCTATTTAAGGTCCTTATCCATCTCGCCAAGCGTGAATGTTCTCATGCTTTGCTGCAAAGACATCAATGTGTTTGATCATCAGATGCTGCCCACATGCCATGGGGCAGTGTTAAGAAATATATAGTACATGTAATGTGCATGTACATGTTAGCTTTATAACGCTCAAGAAATTGTGCAATACATATGGACTCAAGCGTTTCAAATAAAGGATTATAGACCTGTGATAAATTTTAATAGTACAGGGTTTTGTAGAATATAAAGTAAGCATTCAATAAATGTTTGTTAAATGATGAGAGCCAGAACCACGGCTCAAATGCACATCTTCTGACTTCCTATTCCTCTATTTGTAAATCAAAATTTCTCTTGCGGGTTCTGAACCCGGGGAAACTGTTAAAAATGTCCACTGGATAAAGGTGACATGACTGGCATCGCTGGCGTCCCTTTTAGGTTGGACACTGTGGCAGAGGCTTTTGGTGTTCTGTCTACTTCTCCCTGACAGTCACCATTCCAGCACATTCCAGCAGATCCTACCGTAAGCACCGCCACTTGCTCTCGGCTCATGCTGGGGCAGATCAGAAGTGCCAGGGAGTTAGTGCCCCCAGAAGTCACCCTCAGCCAGTGACAGATGGGAGCTAGCAGACACACACCCCATCTTCCTCCCCTTTAGGCAGGAAACTCTGAGTTTCTTTCTCAGAGGTTCCCAGGAAGAGTTAGCTTATTTGCCCAAAGAAATAACCAACTAACTAAAGTATTGGCTCATCTTCCTTCCCTGAATCATTTCTCTCCTCTCCTACCTGTGCTTCCTGGAGTCACCTCCCAAATAAATTATTTGCAATCCCATCCTTGTTGCAGGGTTTCTTTTTTTCCCCCAGAATATTACAAGTGTTCAAACACTTTGGTTATATAAATTGGCTTTGCAATGCCAGAGTCACAGCCACAAGTGTGCCCACCCCCCAGACAGTGCACACTGCACCGGTTGGGTGTGAATTTATCCATCCCCTCCTCCCCACCCACCTGCCCGACACCCGAAGATTGTTACTTCTGTGTGTGCACATGTGTCAATCAATTACTACCAATTTAATGGTACTAATTACATGTGGTGCTTGTGTTTCCACTCTTGTGATACTTCACTGAGAATAATGGGCCACAGCTCCATCCAGGATAATACAAGGAGTATTAGCTCACCGTTTTTTTATGGCTGAGTAGAACTCCATGGTATACATATACCACATTTTATTAATCCACTCATGTATTGATGGGCTTTTGGGTTGTTTCCACAACTTTGCAATTGTGAATTGTGCTGCTATAAACATTTGAGTATAGGTGTCTTTATTATAGAATGTCTTTTTTTCCTTTGGGTAAATACCCAGTAGTGGGATTGCTGGATGAAATGGTAGTTCTACTTTTAGTTCTTTGAGGTATCTCCATATTACTTTCCACAGAGGTTTTTTCTGGGGGGGGACCCAAGTCAAGATAGACAAGAGCGATTCTGCATGAGAACTCTTCATTAGACTTGGCCCTCAAACTCACATCTCTGAGTTACTCACAGTAAATGATTCAGACTGAATTTTTTGGTAGCTCTGTGGTTTTAATTTAAGCATACCTGTCACCGGTGGAGCAGGTAATTTCCTCCTCTGCTGCCTTGATGTGTCTATGGTTTGTACCTACACATAGAACACAGTGATCAGTATACCTTTGTAAAGCCAAAGATATTTTCTCTTTTAAATTTTCCAGGTCATGTAACATTCCAGCAGAGGGAGTGAGGGACAAACACACCTGGTTCCTTTGCTTCTGAGCCCGTTTTCTTGTGAGGCGCACACACGGTGCTATGTTTAATCCTGCAATGGTCAGGGCTGAAATCCGGCTCTCGATATCAGAAATCTTAATGCAACAGAAAGACAGGATTGGCAGAGAGAAAATACAGATGGGGAGAATCTTTGTTAAAAATGTTATTGAGTTTATAAAGAACAAATCTGCTTTGAGCTATGTTCATTCACTCGTTCAACTTCTACCAAGCACCTGTCTACAGTGTGTCGTGGGAAGATAAAATACAAGCCCTTCTTTATAAATTTACATTTCTAATTTGTTAGCTCTAGAGCACGTCGACAACCCTGTCAGAGTGTGCTGGGGGATAAATGGAAGCCTGGGGCACAATGGGAACCTCAGCCACTGGACTTAGCATGGGGGCGGGGGTATGGGGGCCGGGACAGGGTGGTCAGGGAAGGCTTCCTTAGAAGCCAACATGTAAACTGAGCTTTGAAGAGCAGGTGTGATTTATAGGTCCTGCTTCCTTCTTCCATAACTTCATGAATCCAAAACCACAGCACCAGGTTTTAGGAGGGAGGCCCAGTGGCCCCTGGTTCGAGTCCATTAAGAGGTCAAGTGGCTTTGAGAAACTCCTTCCCCTCTCTGGGCATCAGTTTCCTCATTTATAACATGGGAGGGTCAGAGAGAACTCAGATTTCCTTCCTGCAGAGTCTGAAGGCAGAAACAGAGAGCAAGAGCTCACTTAGTTTCTGGAGAGAACCCTGGACCTCCCCTGTCCCCAGAGATGAAGAAGACACTGTCCCTGCCCTTAGGAGAAAGGCATTACTATGTGCTAGGAACCATGCTAATCTAAGTACGTTAAATACACGAACTCATCCATGCCTCAAAATAATTCCACACAGTAAGCGCCTTCTCTTGGTTTCACAGATGACAAAACTGTGGCTCAAAGGGATAAGTGATAAACCCAACATCTCACAGCTGGTCTGGGGCAGGGCTTGGAATTAATGTCAGTGGCCATGCTCTCACCATGTTGCCATATTGTCAGAGGACTTGCCAAGGCCTGGCATGAGGGACACTGGAAGAGGCAGAAAAAGGCCTGCAGATTCGAGGGGAGAGGCAGAGATCTGCTGAGATGGCAAGTCCTGGGTGTTGCCACCACACAGCACCCTGAAGGCAGGCCCAGCAGCCAGCATGTGTGTGCCCCACCCTTGAGGTCTCTGTCACCTCCCTTCGCCTTCCACAATTTTGTGCTGCTCAAGACAAACTCTAGTTCTGCCATCATTTACTGAGGGCTTCCTTGGACAAAGCCTACTGGGTTGGGTGCTAGAGAAGGTGCAGGGTCAAGGGCTCAAGGGTCAGCAAATTTGGGGGTGCCTCCCCTACCCCTGAGAGGTGGCAGTCTCGGTCAGAGAAGGAAGGGAGGTAGGTGAAGACCACATCTGCGGCAGCTGGTGGCAGGGTGCAAGCAAAGCTGCTTAGTAAGGAGCCAGAAGGAGCCATCGTGAACCCTGCCCCTTCCTGGCCCCCAGATGCCTTCCTGTCCCGACTGCTCAGATTTCCCCTTGAGAGTTGCATTCCTTTGGTTTATAGACCAATAAATTGCACAAGCCTCTGAGAAAAGTTGCAGGCTAAGCTTTTACCAGTCACTCACAACTGGTGTGGATTAGATGCCCACATTCTTCCCTGGGAGCAGTTTTGAAGGAGAGGCTTGCTCAGAGGGCTCTAGGAGACATAGTCAAGGCGAAAGCAAGCTGCTGACCCGATGTGCTGACTGTTGGGTTCTAGAATAAGAAGCTTTAGTCCATAGGGCAAAGAAAGAGGAAAGGACACTACTGAGGGCTGCCTATATTTCGTTACCTTTTTATATAATTATATCCCATTTCATTCCTAAGACTGCATGCTTAATGAGCCACGGACTTGCTAGAAGGCGATGACCGATTCAGCTCTGAGTCTCCCGGGAGCCAAAGCCAAGAGCCCAGTGTAGGACTCTGTGTCCACAAGATAAAGACCAAGTACTCAGGAGAGCAGCTTTTCCTGACGCTAAGAGTTCAGAGAGACTGTCTCCAGGAATGCTCCTAGAAACCACCTTGCATGGCGGCACCCTTGGCACACTCCCCACGGGTCACTCTGCAACCTCCTTCAGCACTGGACAATGACAGTCTGTCCCAAAGGTAAACTCTACGTTGGCAACATCCTTAGAATCTTTCCCAACCCAGGAGCACAATTTAGCACATCTATCCTCCTCATTCCTGTAGGAAGACCCTCCTATCATCCTACAGGAATCCCTCTGTGAGATGAGACTAGACTTTGGATGAGAACAGACAACAGGGAGTTGGAGGTTTTGTTCTCTGGCAGCAGCTCCCAGTGTAGGGAGAGTCTCCAAGTGCCTGGAGGTCCTGTTGAGAGATCTGCAGAGCTGACAGCAGGGTCAACAATCTCCCATGCAAATTAAGGACTCCTAGGCGAGTGTCGGACTAACACCTTTCTCAGGAAACCACACAGCACAGCCTGGTTGAGAATGTGGGCTGTGGGGTCAGAAAGACTTGGGTCAAAAATCCAGGTTTTATTACTTTCTAGCTATTGAAAGTAGCTTCGGGCAAGTGGTTTAACCTTTTGGAGCCTCCATATCCTCAGATATAAAAGAAGAATAATAACAGTAGCCACTTCATGGGCTTGCTGAAATGGTTAAGCACAACAATGAGGTAAAGCACAACTCCTGGCACAAAGTAAGGCTCACTGAACACTGGGTATTATTGAAAATATTATCGTTATATTTAAAAATAAATAATAAAATAGACACATTTAAAAGCATGCAAAATGGACATTTGGGACACTAGGATTTTTTGCCATAAAACATGGCTTTAAGAATTTAAGTGTAGAAAAATTTGGAAGCAGGAATAACTAATTATCCATCAAACCCCTCCAAATCCCCATAAATATTACTTCCTGCTACATCATTCAAGAAGTATTTGCTGCACAATGTACCAGAAAACAAATAATTTGATTCTACCGTATATAACTTTGACAATAAATTGATCAAGTCTTGGCGAAATTTATGGAAAATAATCTTTTTGAGGAGAGTTGCTCTTCAGTCATTCTTACTGATGATAAATAGTCAACATGGCCATCTGTCTGCTGCGACCATTTCTAGTCCACAGCACTAACCCATCCATAGAGCAGAGAACTATGCCCTCTCATTCTCAAGAGTGGTTCATGATGTTAAGAGTTGTGATTTTCTTTAAATTCAAAATATTTACTTTTAAAATAAATGCCACCTGAGATTGTCAGCATCTCTATCCAGAGGTGGTTTTTATTGACCACAATTCTCCCAAGGGTGCAGTTTTAAGATGCAGAATCTATAGAAATATAAGTGGATCAGGGGTCTATACTGAATTTACACTGCAGAGACTGGTGTTTCTCAAACTTGAGTAATAACTGGGCCCCTTTTAAGGAAAAAAAATTTCATGGGTCCCTGAGACTAGGTATATGTCTGCAGACTCCAGTTGGGGAATCAGTGGCTTAGTCCATGGTCGATTTTGATTGACAGAGTCTAAGGCCAAGGGAACATCCACAAAAACTGCAAACAGGCTTCTTCACAAAGTTACGGAGACTACAGCACTCAGTTCTGAAATAGCCATATCTAAATCTGGCTCGCTCCTCATGCAAAATATTGGCCTGAGAAATCTACACTTCCAATCTCATTCATTTATTCATCCCATTTTTATCAAGTGCCAAATCTGTGCTAGGTACTGTGCTAGGCACTGGGTTACTGTGGTAAGTTACCTGCTAGTCCTGTCCTCATGGAGCTTTTAGTCTATAACAAGAAAACTGGCATTAAATAAGTAATTAACAATGTGATAATGGTCAGATAAGGGTGGTCTTGGGGTGGAATGGGAACCTGTATAGCAAGGAGATCTACATATGGTTCAGGACATTTGTCAAAGAGGAAACTGGCATAAGGTTTTACAGGGAAGTTCATTATATTATCAACGCTATAATTTGGGAGAGAAGAGGACTGTACTTTAAAAAATGAGTATTTGGTGGATTCCACCTGGAAGGACCATATCCATGCAAGTGTGCTGGAGATGATGGCAACTGATAGATACCATGGCTCCCTCTTTCCCCCTGGGGGCCCCCATCTGGGCAGAGAGGAGAGTTCTCACCTGTAGCTCAGCATGGTGGACCTGGGCTGCAGCCGTGGCCACCTGGTCCTCCAGATCTGCCAGTTGGGTCTCATCAGTGCCACTGTGGATACAGCGGGCGGCATCTTCCAGCTCAGTCAGCTGGCTCTCCAGGCCATACACGGTGCCTGCTGCCAGGTACACCTGTAGGGAGAGCACTTCCTGTGAGCTCAGGTCTGCAGCCCTAGCACTGGTTGGGGGCCCTTCAGAGGACGCTGGTAATTCAGGGGAGTGAGAAAGAACTGGGCTGGACACTGGGGAAAACTGATTTGGATAACATTTAGCAACATTTGTCACACTGAAGTGGTAGCGTGGGGTCTTGTCACCCCCTCACTGTCAACCATACCTTCCCTCCCAACTTTCCTGGAAGGAAAATTTGTAAGTTCCTTTGGACAAAACAGGACAAAATACATGACATCAGCTATGTAAACTGTAAACTGGTCCAGTGACTATAAAAATTCATATCACAAACAAAGAGGAAAACTCGCAATCGAGTTTTGCCAATAAAACTTTTGGCCATCATTTGGTAATTAAGAACAAAATTCAGAAAACATGAGAGAGGCAAAATTAATTTAAAATAATTACAAATTTTGAGTTAATTCTGATTATCTTCTGTTTGCTTGAAACAGGTTAAGGGATTAAAATGAAACTGAAATTTGTTCAGGTTCAGAGCTATTGAAAGTTGGAGAGCAAATCAGATACAAGAAGTAATCTGAGATAAAGAAAAGAAATATTTTGACTTATGAGTTTATAAGAGGATTCCCATAAAAGTGAGCAAACAGAAGTAAAATCATGGGAGTAATTCCAGGCTAAGGGATGTGGGCCAGGGTGAATGAAGCAAATGCTCCCTTGGTCAAATCAGTAATGTGATGAAACCACCGACAACACAAGGAACAAGATGTTATCTAAGGAAGGCAATTAGTTAAAGAGAGGTTCTTGAGGTTTAATCAACGTATATAAAGTCCTAAACCTGTAATCATAGCAATTTAGAGTTGGTTTGAATGAAATGCATGTAACAGTTCAACTTGAGTTAAAAATATAATGGAGTTGAGATGGAGTCTAGAGCTTAGACACATGACTCATGCACAGTTTTTGCACTGAGTGATGCTGAGTGTTGGTGAGGGGAAAGAACCCTGAGATGCTCCTGCTCTGTCATTTGCTCGGTGTGATTCACTTGTCTGCATTAAAACTGGTAATTTTACAAAACATTTCAAAGTGGAGCAAGGCAGGTACCGGCTCGAGGAGAGAACACCTGACTGTGCTTCATCACCGGGCATAATTCGCTGGGCTGTGGGAGCTTCTAGCACGGCTGTCACGGTAGACGTCACATCAGACGACTCAGCAGGCATACAGGGGGCGTGAACTGCATGTCTGCTGGGAACGTCTGTACTTCTGGTTTGCCTTTGGTTTTTTAATATATATATATTTATCATATACTGAGTATTAGAGAGATTTTGTTTCTAAAAGATCTTCACAATTTAATTATAGCCACTTAGTCTTTGTTTTCAAAACAAGAAATGGTTCTTTGTTGTTTGTCATATTAAGAAAATGATACATATTTCAAAGGTATTTGAGCGGAGACATTATTCAAAAAAATATATCTCAAAATTTCTAAAGTTGGAAAACTTCCCTTCAGAGGGTAAGAAAAATTAAGGAAAGGGGAGAGAGAGAGAAAGAGAGAGAAAGGGAGAGAGGGAGTGAGGGAGAGAGGAGAAAGCTATGGCAGTTTGAAGTTTATTATATTTTTGCTTACACTTTTCCCTATTTATGCCCAAAAAGTAATTTTATTTTAATAAGGTAATTTAAAATATAAACTTACAGTTTTGCACAATGAAACAAAATTTGGATTATTTAAGTCAAATGAGTAAGTGTGGCAACAGTTAAATATAACTTGACATAACTTTGGCCTTAGAACTTTGATTTTACCAGAAACACGTAAAACTCAATGTCATCACACCCTAGGATTGTATCAGCCTAATTGCCAATTACATCTTCCATGTGGCCATCCACTAATGTTCCTTGTTTTTTTCTGCCAAGACAAAGCAATATGAAAAAGCTCCAAGCCCTCAGCAAGGCCAGGAGGTTCGTTGTTTACTTTGTGTTCCCTAAAAGCACCAGAAGGAAGGACAGATTCAGTGGTTTGGCACTGATACCAGCTGAGCAGGAATTTACAGCCAAAGTGATGGTGCCCAAAGGACTGGAGGAGGAGGAGGAGGATGAGGATGATGATAATGATGATGATGATGATGATGACGACGACGACACGGCATGTATTTACTGAGCCAAGGGTTTTATGCAACTCATTTATGCTCATGGCAATCCTTGTGTATAATAGTATTATACTATTAAAATAACTATGTTAAACACTTTTAGAAGAACATTTTATGTCCTAGGAAGGTTCAGGGGCTTTCTGAGGCGTCACAGCTGGGAAGTGCAGGAGCCTGGAACTGAGCTCAGGAGGCTGATGTCTGATCCTGTGTCTTTATCCTCCTTGCCCTATGATGCTGTGATAATCTCAGGTAGAATGTTATGACATTTTACCTTTCAAATTCTAACATAAAGGTACTAGAGTTATTGTGGTGATAGATGGATATAATATTTGCTCAGTGGCTGGCTTGAAATAACAAAAGTTAACAAGCTATATGATGAAAATGCTTTATAAAAAAATAACACATTCCAAAAACGTTCATCTGGAATTGCTTGCTAAGGTCCACTTTTGGCGAGAACTGTGGTTACCATGTCTGAGGAATCTATGTCCTCTTTAAACTCTTGCCCCTGATGCCCGTGACCCCACTGACTAGCCTTTCTCAAAGCGGTGGTTCAAGGGAATTGGTGTTCCATTAGGAAAAGACTTTGTAGTCAAACCCTCTAGGATAGAGAGCATTAAAGAGATTTCTTTACTGTAAGACTCTCAGAGTCTTTAATGTGCCAATACGTATCTCACTTTTCCTAGAAGTGTATGCAAATTTCTCAAACTTATTTGACCGTAGAGCATCTTGTTGGACTTAGCTTTCATGAAACACACTTTAGGGGACTAAGGGAAGATAAGAACTGAGAACATTCCTTTTCTTGCTGTCTGAGGGCAGAGAACCACCTGAGTAACCGTGACCACCTCTACAAGTTCTTTTTTTTTTTTTTTGACAGAGTCTCACTGTGTTGCCTGGGCTAGAGTGCTGTAGTGTCAGCCTAGCTCACAGCAACCTCAAAGTCCTGGGCTCAAGTGATCCTCCTGCCTCAGCCTCCCGAGTAGCTGGGACTACAGGCATGTGCCACCATGCTAATTTTTTTTCCATTTTTAGTTGTTTGGCTAATTTCTTTCTATTTATAGTAGAGACAGGGTCTCACTCTTGCTCAGGCTGGTCTCAAACTCCTGACCTTGCTCGATCCTCCAGCCTCAGCCTCCCAGAGAGCTAGGATGACAGGTGTGAGCCA
>CAUYPO010016145.1:0-10111 GCA_963574435.1 Cheirogaleus major
TACTGTGTTTCCACAGCTCAGGGCAGTCCCTATCTTCCAAATAAGCATGATCAACGGGAAATTCCACTAGAAAGGAATATATAACAAGAGATTCTTTGTATTGCTGAAAAGCACATTTGTTAATTTAAGTTCACATGATAAAACCCCTGCAGATATTAAAAAGTAATTGTAGTACTGTTGCATAATCATCTGATATATTCTAATTAACTTTGTTGCTAAAAGGAAACTAGTAAATGCTAAAATGCTCTAAAGAAAGTAGATATGGCAAGGGAGTAGGAGAGGGCTCCAAAACTTAATCAAGTGCTGTCAATTTGAGTTCTTCTTCTACCAGGAAGGTAAAAATCACTGTGCGGTTTGGCTTAAGATTAAGCATATATTAAGTTATCTGTGTTTAAAAAGTATTAGTATTCCTACATACCCACAGGTGATTTATTATAATTATTTACCTAATTGTATCATTAGTAGCATTTATTTCTAGGACAAATATCTTATTAAAGATAAAATTATTTATTTTTTTAATTATTTATTTTTTTATTTCAGCATATTATGGGGGTACAAATATTATGGTCATGTATATTGCCCAAATTATCCTGAGTCTAGAAACTAAGTGCTTGGGTTCAAATCTCAGCTCAATTCCTACCAACCATGTAAAGTCACAGAAGTTACTTGTTCTGTGTGTACAGCTGCATCATCTTTAAGTGATGATAATGGTCCTCTCTACCTCAGATGGTGGTTCTGAGGATTAATCAAGAAGGTGGGCCAAGAGCTTAACACAGTGACTGATTCATCATAGGCACAGAGTATGTATTAGCTGTTATTAGTATTTGCAGTTACATAGTTTTTATAGATATTACTGTAATGTTTGAATTAATGATGAATTTCATTAAAAATGTTGATACGGATACATTTCAATCTCATTGGAGCAAAAGACAATAGCCACTTATTCATCTAAGAACTTCAAGATACTTCACCATTTTTTTATTTGGCCTGTGGAAGTATGTCAGCTAAAGAGACATCATTTAGATAGTCTCCTGTTTGTTAAGCTAACAGGAAATCTTGACAGTTCCACTTAAAAAGTAGTACCTTCTTTAAGAAGGACTTGGAGTATCAGAGCCTGTTTTCTTAATACACAATATATTCCATACAGTGCTCTAAATGCCTCTGGTATCATTTCTTTCATTTTAACTTAAAAATGTCTTTCAGGATTAGAACACTCTGGTTGGTACTATTCTCTGTAATGAGAATCCTCAATGAGGAGATGAAGAGTGTTGGAGACTAATAGAGCCTACAACATTTCACTAAAACGGTGACCTGCAGATATGCCAGCAATGGGCACTTTGCCTTACACTTGTAAAATATGGCTCTTGAAGAGAGGACATAATACGACTTTTAAAAAACAACTCATAGAGTATAAGGCTAAGATCTATTGATAGTATAGTTCTGAAATACTCTCAAGAGACATGCCAGGATATAGATAGGGTTTTGGACTACCTAATTCATACCTAAGATGTAGTCATAGGGAGACCAAGTTCAACAAATCCTGTATTTACTCCATATTTAACAAATATATAAGAAGACTTGGCCAACAAACACATGAAAAATGCTCAACATCTCTCATCATCAGGGAAATACAAATGAAAACCACAATGAGATATCACTTACCTCCAGTGAGTATGGCTTTTACCAAAAAGTCCCAAAACAAATGTTGGTGTGAATGCAGAGAGAGAGGAACACTCATACACTGCTGGTAGGACTGCAAACTAGTGCATCCTCCATGGAAAATAGTATGGAGATACCTCAAAGAACTAAAAGTAGAACTACCATTTGATCTCACAATTCCCACTACTGGGTATTTTACTCAAAGGAAAAAAGACATTCTAAAAAAGACATCTGCACTCAAATGTTTATAGCAGCACAATTCACAATTGCAAAGATGTGGAAATAACCCAAGTGTCCATCAATACATGAGTGGATTAATAAAATATGGCACATGTATACTATGGAGTAATACTCAATCATAAAAAACGGTGAATTAATACCTTTTGAATTAACCTGGTTGTAACTAGAGGCTATTCTACTAAGTGAAGGATCACAAGAATGGAAAAACAAACATCATATATACTCACCATTACATTGGTACTAACAGATCGACAGTTATGTGCACATATGAAAGTGACATTCATTGGGGATCGGGCAGGTAGGGGGGGAGGAGGGGATGGGTAAATTCACACCTAACAGGTGTGGTGAGGGATGTCTGAGGGATGGGCATGCTGGTATAGCTCTGACTCGGATGGTGAAAAAGCAATTTCTGTTACTAAAGCATTTGTACCCCTGTAATACTCTGAAATTAAAAATTAAATAAATAAATAAAAACAAATATATAGGAATCTATTCGTCTTATAGGAAGCTTCGTTATTAATCTAATAGAATTATAATTCTTTTTTAAAAAATTTAGATTTATATAGAACAACTTACAGGAATGATTTGGCCACATACACCAATAGGTTCATGCCTTGTATAAGTAAAAATGTTTCCATCTAGAAGGTGAAACACACACACAATTATATACAGACAAAGGTATTCGACATTCACAGAATGCTGGTTTGGGGCTGATATGAGAGAACAGTGCAGACTATAATTAAAATATAAAATATATCTCCAACTCTTCACAAAATGAAAATTAAGCCCTCAAATAGTAATTTGGAATGACATAAACCATAACATTGAGTTAGGTGAAAGCAAAACACAAAATTGGAAACAATATGAAAGATAATTAATTCTATCGCTCATCATCTAAGTGGGCTTATTTCTAAATCATCCTTCTTTTAAAATTTTAATTAAAATAAAAAACGACGATAAAGGAAGGAAGAGGTCTCCAGCTAAGAGAAGAACCATTCAGGTGTGTTTCTGGCAGCTCAAAGTTTATCAGAAATAGTAACTTTTTGAAAAATGTAACAATATAAAAAATAGTAAAATTAAAAAACAAGACAATTTTAAAAATCTCTCTATGATTAATAATTCTTTCCTACTCACTTGTTCTAAATTGTTGTCTTCTATTTGCCTACCAAACAATTAACAGTAAATTCTCTTAATTCGTGGAAAAAAAATCCAGAAATAAAAGACATTTCTTTTCAATCTAGATTTGACTGACTCATGTGCTTCAAAGTTTGATGTGGTCCTTCCAAGGGTTATATTGTGTTTTGTGTTCAGTTCTGTTTTGTTCCCCACAGAACCCTTTGGCTTCAGCAGGAATTCTCTTTATCGAGATCTATTTGTGCTTTAAATGGCTTCTACCATTTTGTCCCATAATAAAGTGATACAGTCATTAAAATAGTCACATTTCTTGCTACCACCATGGTTTCACTCTCCTCTTCTCACTTCCTGGTAACCAATTCTGACCATTGGACGTTCCAAGTAGATTGGAAATGCACATCAGGGCCAGTGCTGGAGGGTGCTGTATTCCTCAAGTCAATGTGTTTATATGAATTAAATTCTATGAATGGTGATGCTTTTTCATATTTGATATTTCATATACTGTGTTTTTCATATTTCTACCCAATTTTGCACATACTCCACCACACACTTACGTGTTCACGCACATGAATCCTTAACTCAAGCAATAAACACAGTTCCTTCCTCCTTTGAAGCTATTTGAAACAAATCAATGTGAATTAGTTTGTTTCATCAGTCTGGTCTAACTGCAGTGAGTTTGACCAGGCACAAATGATCATAATTGACTCATTCTGGACATGCAAATAGGCATAAATAATTACATTATAGAAAGGGTTAAAATGTCATTATTGGAATAAACCCAAAGAAATAATTCCAGAGGCCAGCTTTAAAACGTTTGGGCCCAAAGAGAAACAATTGCCTCAAATCAGTAATTGCGGCCATAAGAATGTTCTTACTTTAATATTTTCTAAAATATGCATATCTTCTGCATGATTATGCTGAAACAGCTTTAAAAGCCATTTGTCAGAGCTCACATCCAAGGTTAGTTGGGTCTGAGTTTTCTTAGCAGCAAAGAAATAAAAAATAAAAAAGCCATTTGATGAGTCTTAACAGAACTTCCAGCTTCAGAGCTGTGTTGTCTCAAAATCTAGGGGAAAACAATTTTGCCTTATTGGGTTGACATCTTTAAAAAAGAGAGTTTAAAATTATTGAGCTCTAATCTCCTCACTCCCACCCCTAGTGGTTTCCCAAAGCTACTCACCAGCTGGTATAGTACGACCCTGGATCTTGTCAGCCCAGCCTGCACAGTACTGTAATGCTTTTATGCTGCCTCCTAAATCCATCATGTATGCATTGGAAAATATTTTTCCACCATTCATTGCCTCCATTGTCTGAAAAACAGATCAAGTTCCAAACTAAAATTCCATAAAAGTTTTACATTAAAAAACATATATGGTCAATATTTTAAATAATCATGTGCTAGAGAATTTTGAAAATAGAAGAAATCTTAAATCATCTTATCTAACCTCCTCTTTTTAAAAAAGAGACCAAAAAAAAATTTTAAAATGACTTGTTTGAGGCCACATAGCAAGATCTGGGCATAAAGGGTTGTGAGATTCTGGTTTCTAATGACTAGTGCTTTTTAATCTCAATTTGAATGTCCTCCAGCTAACAAACATTCCAGGAATCCGTCACAATTTGATTTATACACAGCAGGTGAGAATGGTACCCAGTTTTAGTCAGATCAGAGTTTCAACAAGATTTCATTTACTGTGTAATCCAACTCTATGTGACAAATAGTCTCAGTGACTATTAATGATGCCTTCCTTAATAATCATTTTTAATTTTTGTATGTCATATGGACATAGGCAATCTATTCATACAAACTAAGTAACACCTGGAGTTTTCATTCATAATTTACCTGAGCACAATTTTTAATGATGAAACACCCAGTTTTGCCATTATTATCATAATCATCATTTCAATAGTCTATAAAGTTCAACATTTTCTAGTCTAGTGCCCTAACCAGTATAAGATGACCTATCTCTTCTTTTCCTTCTCTTCTCAAGCAGAACTTTAAAGAGCTCTTTGGGATATAATGTTCTGCTGGGGAGAGTACCTGGCAGGAATATCCAGGTGATAAACTGTTAAAGATGTCCTGTCTCTGTATTAAAATGTCTACCATCTCAAAATTTAATCAGACACAATTTTTGAATGCCTGTACCTTTTTCCTCATAGGATCTTATGCTGACAGGTAATCAACAGATCAGATAAATGAGAAAAGCCAAGATTAAGCAAATTATGCTTTCTTGCGACAGGAAATTTTGGTTAATATACTTTTATTGTACATAGCTTCTGGTTCCATATTTTTGCATACTTTGAATTATGCTGAATCACCAACTGATTAATAAATGGTTCTTTCTTTAACTATAATTGCTAATGGTGATTTTTTTTTTAAAGCGGCCTTCTCTGTAACTGCCACTTTAAGATTCTAAAGGTAATAAAAATTTACAATGGAATCTGATCTTGGTATTGGTTTGGGTCAAATTGGCTTCATTATAATGCCCAACTGAGAATACAAAAAACAAGGAAATACCCTCCACAAGGATATTATCCATTGACTTATCTAACTGCTAAAATATAAATTAAAAAAACAAAGTAAAAACAATTTATATAAACACATCAATGATTGGATTTTATTTCTTTACTCTTTGCCTTTTTGACCTGTAAAAAGAACATCATTTAATTATGACTATTGTGAACACACATTTCAGGGAGGGGAAAAAGTAGCCATTTATTAATTCCCTTGGTGGGTTATTGGATATACATTTCTCTAAAAAGAAATGAGATTTATTTTAGAGAAATATTTTGGGCACTTTTCACAAATGATGAGTTTTCACCTAAAAGTGTTCACCAGTCAAGTACTTTAAGAAACCCAGCATATCTTTCCATGAGATTCAAACTGCATGTAGCCTTGTTAAAGGATTTGAGAAGTTGTAAGGTAAAGGAAAGAAATTTCTTTAATTTGGTTTAACTTTGGGTTTGACAACGTTTAGACTGTAGAATCTGTTATGGGAGCAGAAATTAACATCACCCAGAACTGGAGTACAGATTAATATTTCAGAGTCCTACACAAGAGCTGGGAGATAGTCTTTTCATTTTGTTTGGAGAGAGTATGTAGTGATCACTACAACCAAAATAACTTGCCAATTCAAACAATAAATGCTTTTGAGAGCTCTCTCTCCCTACCCAGTTTGGTTAATACTCACTGCCAGCAAGAGACGATCTCTCTCGATTAAATCAGCCAGCTTGTGTAACAGTCGTCCCCTCTCTGAAGCATCCATAGTGCGCCATGGAGAGCCGATCTGAAAAGCCTGTCTTGCGGCCTTCACTGCTTTGTCAACATCCTCCTGTGAGTCAAAGGAATTTAATTCAGTAAATTTAGTTAATTTACTGATTTTTAGTAAATGTTTAGTAAATTCAGTAAATTTAATTCATACTGGATCAGAAAATCCAATGGTGATAACCCAGAGAAATAGACTGAAGCTCCTTATAAGCAGGCACCCTGTCTTCAATAGCCTAAAGTCTAGCGCACTGTGCACACTACACCATATTGCAGTTACACTTGCTGAATAATGTTTAGAATGACGAGCTGCACACATCTTGCATATGCTTCATTTCCTAGAATGTAAATATCATAGTAATTGTTGCTATCATTTGCATGCGTGCCATGTCTCAAGCCATGTTCTAATAACTTTACCCATATTAACTTATTTAATTCTCAGTCATTTAATGGGACAAACGTGTTCCCGATTTTATAGACGAAGAAACTAAAGCAAAGAGAGAAGAGCTTTACCCAAAGTTAGTAAGTAAAAGTGGCTGGACTGAGTTTTAAACAGAGCTCATCTCACTGTAGAGCCTTTGCTTGCTCCCAGCACACATTGCACTCCCTTGGTGATTGGGTTATAGGAGTTCCAGGCTAAGCTCAAGATCCAAAGTAGTGAATATCTTCTTTGATCTCTGTTGACTCTATACAGCCTGTCCATTCTCATGAAGGGCCTATTTAAGGGTGAATAAGACCTTTTCTTTGCTGTTGAAGAATAAATGTTATAAACATGTGCCCATTCCTTTAGTGCAGAGGGAAAAGGCATAGAGGAAGTGGACCTGTTATATGGAAGGGTCTGCAGGGGGCAGCCCCTCCTCCTTTCCCATCTGGGTACAAAGAGATCTTTTTAGACACTAAGTAGGTAAATAAGTCATTTTCTTATTATTAATAATGCACTACTTCAAACTACATTCATTCCAGCAAAAGTCAAATAGTAAAGTGATTCTACACTCCGTCTAGCCTCTTTGACTCCACTCTCCTATTGTCTTCATGCAAGCTCTTTCTACTCTTCTGTGTTTTTCTACACCACATATCTCCTCTGGTTCTTTCCTAATCCACCTCAGTTACAAAGGTTGCCCTGGCCACCATGTTCCCTTGCAGATCTTTGTTCAGATCCTTTTGAGCTCCACAGAATATACCTACTATAGGAATCACCATTTCCCTCTTTCATTACTACTTCATATATCCTTTTTTTTTTCTCCATCAGGTCTGTTGCAAGCACCTAAAAGGCACAGATCATTTCAATGTTATTTTGTACATAGGAGTGGCCACTGCATGAAACTATGTATCCTCTATAAATCATGACTGCATCATAGGCCAGTGGCTTACAAATTTTTGCAGGATACATTATTCCCTTTGAGAATTGAGGGAGGTGAAGTAATTAACCTAACTCTTTTAAGTTGTACAAAATTAAGCTAAATCTCATCCAAGCATGACACCTTCCCCTTGAAGAAGCATGAACCTCAAAATGATATCCTCCTCCTCAGGCTGTATTCAAGCAAGAAACCCCAAACTTACAAGTCTACAAATTAAATATAATTTGTATAGTATTTATCATCAAACTAAGATGATCTGGGGTAAGAGGGAGGTTTTAGAAATGTAATCTGGTCTGATCAAATGATGATACATATTGACTACAGCAAAGATTCTTTCACTGTAATAGATCACACACTGGTATATCTCAGTGTCTAACTTTTGAGAGAACAATGAGTATATACAATAAAATATATGTATTCATTGCTTGCCTTTCCTGAGAAATATACATATATATCTCTGTGTGTGTGTGTATACAAATGCACAGTGCATATTTGGAGCAATCAGTTAATCACATTGATTGGTTATATTTGGACACTGTCTCATGTCAGAGGTTCTAACATTTTCCAAGTTAATTTCAGAGAGCAATGTTAAAAAAAATAAAGAAAAGCAAGGCATAAGAATCTGAGATTGCCAGTATGATCTGTGGATACCATGGCCTATAAAATATACACTGCTCTGTGTTTAAACAGATCTGTGTGAGACAGCTTTCATTTGGATCTTCTGCTCAGTGTCCTGCCATCAGCCTTTGCCAAATATGGGATATTCTAGGAATTCTGGCTTTCCTAAGGGATATGGAGAAACTGGCTTCAAAACAAGTAACTCTGCCATATGGAAAACACATCCCTGGAGAATTCTGCTTTAAAGGATCATGCCCTTCCTTTTCTTATATATTTATTGTGGAGGAGCAGAAATAGAATAATGGTAGTTAATATATAGTTTTGGAACAAAACAATCCAGATTTGAATTCTGATTTCTCCTTATTAGCTATGTAACTTTGAGGCATTTGACTACACATCCATCCATCTAAAGATTTGATAAATGTGCCACTCTGTAGTATTCTGAGCATCAGGCTGCTAATGACAGAAAAATGAAGGAGACTGCTCTTTAGGAATATTCAATTAAATGGGAGAGACATACAACCAAATCATCACCCCAATACATTATTATAAACAGTAAAAAACATTCTGATGAACTTTTGTTGTGTCAGGACTTTTCTAAAGTTCACTTTTCTTATCTTTAAAATATGGACATGGTTACCACACAGGGTTGTGTTGAAGACTAAATAAAGTAACAACTTGAAACACATTTTCTATATGACAGATGTTAAGTGATAGCAATTGTTATTGTAGTCCTAGCAGTCAAATTAATCTTTTACAATAACTCTTAGCAGTTCTAGTATATTCTAATCCTACTTTCCGTTTTCACTGTCCTGCACTATATAGGCCCTTCTTATTTCATATTGTCAATCGTCTTCCCAAGTTCATTCTCTTTTCTCCCTGAACTGTTTTGCATATTGCTGCCAGGCTAACCTTCAAGTACTTTTGTCTTATCACTTTCTCTTTCAAATGTTTACAACTGTTCCCTTTTATCTACAGTCTGAAGGCCAAACTCCTCTGCCTGGTTCTCAAGGCCCCACATTATTGGGCTTCACCTCACCCAGGCAAACTTAGTGTTCACATCTGTTCTACTCTATCTGACCCAACTCCTTCTCACCTTTGCTCCTATAACTCTCCTTGCCTAGAATGCTCTACCAGTACACCTCTTTACACCACTTTACTTTCAAAATCTTATATATTCTTTAACACCCAGTTCCAATATGAATCTACCTAAACCCTCACCAGACTAACCCAGCTTGTTGATGGCTACTAGTCAAGAGCCTAATCAGCTCCAGGCACAGGATAAGTCCTTCAAGTCCAACCAGTCCTGCTATAGTTCAGCATCACTGACTTTGGTTTTCAGGTGAGTAGACTATGGCTCATGAACATGAAATCTAGCAGGTAGTAGAACCAAAATTTGATCCCATATCTGACTCCAAAATCTAGTTCTTATAGCTCGGCAAGGCTGCCCTGATAATGAAATCCTTTGAATATTTACTACTATCTGTATTATAAGCTATGATATTTCTTACTATTCAGGGCCTACAATAGGCAGTCAATAAATATTTAATAATTTGTTTACCTATCTTACAAATTTCTCATGTTATACTGATTTTATATAAGGAAGCATGTTCTATGACATTTATATAATAAACCATATTTCAATAGATTTCTTTATATAACAAAAATTTTTACCTTTGCTTTTTAATTCCAAGACTAGGATGTCTTGGATTTTTGGTCCAGGACTGACATTTTCAGAGGTATGATTTTTGAATTAACCAGAAAAAAATCTGGTATATAAACTCAGATTTGCCAACATTAATAGCACTTTTGCTTATGGCATTTAGAATGTTCCGTTTTT
>CAUYPO010016146.1:0-40262 GCA_963574435.1 Cheirogaleus major
TCAGCCTAGCTCACAGCAACCTCAAACTCCTGGGCTCAGGCAATCCTTCTGCTTCAGCCTTCAGAGTAGCTGGGACTACAGGCATGCGCCACCATGCTCAGCTAATTTTTTTTATATATATATTTTTAGTTGGCCAATTAATTTGTTTCTATTTTTAATAGAGACGGGGTCTCGATCTTGCTCAGGCTGGTTTTGAACTCCTGACCTTGAGCAATCCGCCCGCCTTGGCCTCACAGAATAGCAGATATTTTTTAAGTAATATTTTAAAACTAAGTGCAAAGCACACATAACAAAATGCATAATTCATACCTATAGCTTAATGAGTCTTTACACAGTGATCATATTCATATGACTAATACTACATAAGTGAAATCATATAGTTAATATATGTATCTAACTTCTTTTAACATTCTGCTTTTAAGATTCGTCTTATTCTTGCAAGTAGTCACAATTCAGTCATTCTATGAATTACTGTACCACTGCATAGTGTTTCATTTAATGAATACATCAAAGCTTATACATTTTACTATAGATGTACAATAAATTATTTCAAGTTTGGAGCCATTATGAATTATGCTGTGAACACTCTTGTTTGTATCTTTTGGTGAATATCTCATATATTTTTTTGGATATATACATAAAAACAAATTTGCTACATCATAAAGTCCAGACATGTTTACCTTTAGTAGAAGTTGCCAAACATTTTCCAAAGTGACTACATCAATTTACAATCTCACCAGCAGTTTATGGGAGTTCCAGTAACTTCACATCCTCAATAATACTTGTTGTCATTGATCATTTTCATTTTAAGCATTATTGTATGTGGTGGCATGATAATTGAGGTTTTAATATGCATTTCCCAGATGATTAATGATGTTGAACAATTTTTAAAATGTTAATTGGTCATTTGGTTAGCCTCTTTCATGAGTACCTGTTCAAGTCTTTTGCTCATATTTTTTCCTACATTCTTCTCTGGCCTTATTCATATTTACTTTTAGGAGATCTTTTTATCGTGTGGATATGAGTTCTCTGTCAAATATATACTTCAGATATACCCTTTAACTCAGTAGCTTGCTTTTTCACTCTCTTAATGATTTTTTGATTAATTAATTATTAAATTCTTAATTTTACTATAGTCCAATTCTTTAAAAATTTACTTTATGATTAGCACTTTCTGAGTCTTATTTAATAAGTATATGTCTACCTCAAAGGGTATGAAGATATTTCACTTTCCTTCTAAAAGACTAACTTTAAATTTTTTCATATTTAAGTATGGAATGGATTTTTTAGTATAGTTTAAGGTCAAGATTTACTTATTTAATATGGATATTCAGTTGCCTGAATAGCATTGCTTGAAAGTACCATCCTTTCCTCTCTGCTCTGCAATGTCACCTTTTTCATAAACCAGGTACCCAATTCTAATGTGTATATTCGAATTCCAAATTTGTTCCATTTTTTTATTTGTCTAACTTCACGTCAATATCACACTGTTTCAATCATTATAGCTTTACAATGGGTCTTGATGTCTAGTGGTGTAAGCTTTGTTATTATTATTCATGATTTTCTCAGCTCTTCTTGCCTCTTCATACATTAGCAATTTTCTTTAAATTTTATGACAGCAGAGTAGAGGGACTAATTAACTATCTTTAGTCTCCATGAAGGTGACACAGAAGTGATATCTGAGCTGAGAGTTGAAGGATGATAGCATTTTGATAGGTGGAGGATGGAAACGAAAATGCCCAATTATACTTTTGAAGCAACTCAGAAGGCAGAGGGAACTCTCATCCATTTTAGAATAACATTTCCTAACAAATCTTGTTCTGCAGGCCTCCTCTAATAATACTCAAACTGAGAACCAGAATCCAGGTGATCATATGCCAAATGTTATATCTTGCAAATATGGAAGAGAAAATATTACCTCTAATTTCTCCATTCTTCATTGGAATTGATGGCCATTGGACATTCAGATTCACTAATTTCCTAAAAGTGAAATAACCTAGAAAATGTGGGTGAAATAGTAGTAACTTAGTGACTAGGAAAACACATTTTATCCAGATTCATACTCTCTTTTGTCTGCTTAGAAATGAAGGGGGTGATCAGTGAATGGGAAAGGTGACCAGCATAGATAATTGTGGTGCATTCCCATATACACAAAAAGAGTTTAGCAAACACATGTGAGATTACAAAGGCACCAATTCTGAGATTTTAGATTATTTGTACATGGGATGAAAATCATGACAGTTTAAAAAAAAGAAGATAATATAAAAAAAAAGAAAACAAAACAGAACCCCAAGTCCTCTACTGGGAAGTATACCATAAACAGGATCCCATTGACCAATCCTGCCTTAGAATATTAACCAGCCTTCCTACATAGGTCCTATATAAAAAGAGTCATTAGATTCTGATTTGGACTCAGACCAAAGTATTAATGATTATATGCCCAGGCCTGGATTTTCATCATAGCCCTTATCCAAGACAGTCTCGAGGAGTAGACCATCATTGTATCACCTATCATTCAATAGACATTTTGATTTTCTACAACTTTGGGATTGGAGGGCCATTCAAAAGCACATCAAATCCTGTACAATTTATAAAGCCTGTGAAGGTCTCTTAAGAGCCTTAGAAAGGAAAGTTCAAATATATGCATAAGTTTGAGAGCTGAGGTTGTTCAGAATACCTACATTACTTTCAGAATGTATCCAACTGTTTATAAATAACAGTTTTAATTTCCTTCACTAACTTAACCATAAATTATATAATTCACTTATCTAAAGTCATTTACTTTAAATATACTATTGAATTAGGGAGTTGAGAAAGTGATTTAATATACTATATAATTAAAAATTGGAGCAAGGATGTTATAAACACTTTTTTATGATCATTAAGAAAAGGAAAACCTTTTCAAGTTATTTATTTACTAGAGGATTTTTTAGCTAGATAAATCACACAGTTTAGATAATAAGTACATGAGCAACAAGTGCAAAAATAACATTTAGGGTTGAGATTAATATTTTTGAGCTGAAGGATAGAATTGTTTTTAATTTATTGCACATCTAGTCATCTCTAGAATTTTAACTGCATTTCTATGATAAAAATATTAATAAGCATACATGAAATAGATTTAAAGTCTAGAAAAGATGTTGATAAATAAGCAAAGTTTCTCAGAGTGATTTTCTATATCATGAAACTATTTATTTTAATGCTTTACTATAACTTTCCTGAAACACTCTTTAAAAGGTTGATTTGTTGGTGTGAAGCAGTAATGATATCACAGATACAGTGTCCAATTGGAAGTTTAGCTGTCCATATTATAGACATGTTTTAAAGGTAAAAGCACACACACACACACACGCTCCACTGTGGTACAATTATTAAATAAATAGCTTTCCAGATATTCATACATTGAATATGCTTTCAAAAGGTCCACACAACTCCAAGAAACCAAAGAAATGATTTATATGAGCCTTGTCTACATAAAGCAGAAGTTTAAGACCCAGAATTTTGGTTACTTTTTTGTCATGGATTCATCTCATAAATATTATATTAGGTATGGTACTAAACATTGAGTATCTAGAAATGAATACAGCATAGTCTATACCTTCAAAAAGCTCTCAAGTGAGTAAGCAAGAAAGATATGTAGAGACAAATTACTAGACCAGGTGGCAAGTACTTTAAAAGAATGTAAACTAAGTTGTGCAGCAATGGCAACAGAACCATTAGTTCAGCTTGGGGAGTTCAGGGAACACTTCATAGACGAGATGTTATTTGAGCTATATCCTCATGGGTGAGTAGGATTTATAAAACAAAAAAAGAGTAGATAATTTCTGATTCATGATGGAAGTTTGAAAGGATGAGCTTGTTTCACTTTCTTCCCAATATCTTATCAAAATTAAAAATAAAATTATTTTTTAAAAATTCAGCAAACCAGAACTTTTTTACATATTCCTAAATGGTGGAGAAAGTTAATACACTTCTATTTAGAAGTAACACAAAGTAAAGAAAACATTAGGGAACATGCTTGGCAAAGGCTTCTTCATAAGTAGATCTTACCCTGGAACGACCTCAAAAATATCCATATCTTAAGTTGGCAAGCATAAAGGAAAAAAAAATAGTCCTTAGGCACCAATGATGGTAGTTAATTAAAGAATTATTTCCACAAGGGCTAGGTTATGTATATACTTTTTTTCTTTTGCTAACAGAGAAATTGCAGCATTTATTCCTACTGGGGATTAGGAAGCAGGGATTGCATTGTAGGTGTTGAGGCTGGTCAGAGAAGCAGAGTAGAGCTAACCTAACTTTAGACTTCTATAGCATATCCGGAGGAATAAGGGAAAGGAATATCCAATTAGCAGTGAGTCTCTTAGGTCCTCTAACCGAAAATGGAGCTCTTCTTATTTAAAGTCTGCTTATCCTTTATTATCAACAGTAACATCCACTTCATGGATTCATGGATATGCACTATAGCTTTTCTCTTTGGGAGAATAGTATTTTAAGTAAAGCAGATCTCCAAATTTCTACTTACGCTAATTAACAAACCCTACTAAAAAAAAAATTGAAAAGAAAAAGAAAAAAAATAAATCAAAAGAAAAGCACAAAACAGGAAAAGAAAAATGACAGTATAAATCACACCTGAGAAAAAACCAATAAATTAAGGAGATGAACAAACCACTGACACCAGAGGAAATAGATATAATGCAAGAAGATGACCATAACTTTACAAATATTTTTAACTGGTACCCTCAAAGTGATGCAAAAGGATAGTACATCCAAAAAGAACAAGCTGCTATGGGAAAGGAAGTAGCCAGAAAAAAAGGAGGAGTTATTAGATATTTTTAAAAAGTTATTGATTCTTCAGATCTAGAAAAAATAATTCTATGCTTTATATGGAACCACAGAAGACCCCATAAAGTCAAAGCAATCTTAAGTGAAAAGAATAAATTGGGAGACATCAGTCTACCAGACTTCAAGCTTTACTACAAGACATCTTGGCACTGACACAAGAACAGAAATACAGACATTTGGAACAGTACTGAGAACCCAGATATAAAACCATTCTCATATTGTCATCTAATCTTTGACAAAGCAGACAAAAATATATTCTGGGGAAAAGAATCTCTTTTCAATAAATGGTGCTGGGAAAACTGGATAGCCACATGTAGAAGATTGAAACTCGATCGGCACCTCTCATCTCTCACAGAAATCAACTCACAGTGGATAATAGACTTAAACCTAAGACATGAAACCTTAAGCATTAGAGAAGAAAATGTTGTGAAAACTCTTATAGACATTGGCCTAGGCAAAGAATTTATGAAGAAAAAGCCCAAAGCAATCACAGCAGCAACAAAAATAAATAAATGGGACTTGATCAATAAAAAGCTTCTGCACAGCCAAGGAAACTATCACAGGAGCAAACCGACAAAGAATGGGAGAAATATTTGCATGCTACACATTCGATAAAGGGCTGACAACAAGAATCTATATAGAACTTAAGAAAATCAGTGAGAAAACATCAAAAAACCCCATCAACAAATGGGCAAAAGACATGAACAGAAACTTTTCAAAAGAAGACATAATAATGGCCAGCAAATATATAAAAGAGTGCTCAACATCTCTAATTATTAGAGAAATGCACATCAAAACCACAATGAGATATCACCTAACTCCAGTGAGAATGGCCTTTATCAAAAAGTCCCAAAACAACAAATGCTGGTGTAGATGTGGAGAGATTGGAACACTCTTACACTGCTGGTGGGACTGCAAATTAGTACAACCCCTGTGGAAAGTAATTTTGAGATACCTCAAAGAGCTAAAAATAGAAATACCATTTGATCCAGCAATCCCACTACTAGGCATCTACCCAAAGGAAAAAAAGACATTCTATAATAAAGACATCTGCACTCAAATGTTTATGGCAGCACAATTTATAATTGCAAAGATTTGGAAACAACCCAAGTGCCCATCAATACATTAGTGGATTAATAAAATGTGATATATGTATACCATGGAATACTACTCAACCACAAAAACAATGATGAACTAGCACCTCTTATGTTACCCTGGATAGAGATTGAGCCCATCATTAAAAGTGAGGTATCACAAGGATGGAAAAACAAGCACCACGTGTACTTGCCATCAAATTGGTACTAACTGATGAACACTAAAGTATTCACATGTTAGTAATATTCATTAGGTGCTGGTCAGGTGCGGGAGGTAAACCCACAACTAATGGAGAGCACACTGTATGGGGGAAGGACACACTTGTAGCCCTGGCTTGGACAAGGCAAACGCATTACAGGTAACCAAAATGTTTGTACCCCATAATATCCTGAATTAATAAAAGAAAGAAAAGGAAAAAAAAGAAAATATTCTGTGAGTTATCAGGTATAATAGGGAGAGGGCCCACTCAAACTTTTACCTCTTGATTCTGAGACCCATGTATTCTGGCTATCTGAGAAATAACACTAACAATGGTCTCTGATTCAAAGCATAAGTTGCATCCTATATGATAAAGCTCTGTTCTCTGATCCTTTCATAAGCCATTCCACCTTTTGATTAGGCCAGCTGCTTCTGGGTGGTGGAGTATGTGGTAAAACCAGTTGATTCTGTTGGCATGAGACCATAGCTTCAGCTCTTTCCCTGTGAAATGTGTTCCTTGATCCAACGTAATGCTGTGCAGAGTGCTACGGCAGTGGATAATACACCCTGTGAGTCTACAGAAGGTGATGCTAGTAAAAGCTTTTCAGGCAGGACAAGAAAATCCATATCTAGAATATGTATCTATTCCAGTGAGGACAAATCTTTGTCCCTCCATGAAGAAAGAGGTCCAACCTAAACAGCCACAGGTGGCAGGCTGGTTTCCCTAGGGCATGGTGCCATATTGGAAACTCAATATTGGTCTCTGCTGCTTGCAGATTAGATACTCAACAGTAGTGGTAGCTGGCTCTGCCTTGGTAAGGGGAAGTCCAAGATGTGCACCTGTGAATCCTCCATCCCTACCACAATGGCCATTTTGCTCACAAAATGTGCAAAATGTCATTTGCATAGCCCACTGAACAACTTGAGTGGCTAGGATGGGGCCACTGACTGACATGCACAGAGTGCATCATGTTATCCATCTGCTATAGTTTGCACATGGTTTATTTGTCCCAGCCAAATCTCATGTTGAAATTGGATCCCCAATGTTGGAGGTGGGGCCTGGTAAGAGATATTTGGATTGTGGGGGCATATCCCTCATGAATAGCTTGGTGTCAGTCATAGGAGCACATGAGTTCTCACTCTTAGTTCCCCAGAGAACTGGTTCTTGAAAAGAGCCCAGCACACCCCACCTCACTTCCTCTCTCGCCATACGATCTCTGCACACACCAGCTCCCCTTCGCCTTCTGTCATGAGCAGAAGCCTGCTGAAGCCCTCATCAGAAGCAGATGCTGGTGCCATATGCTTCTTGTTCAGCCTGCAGAACCGTGAGCCAAATAACCCTCTCTTCTTTATAAATTACCCAGCCTTAGGTATGCCTTTATAATAATGCAAATGGCCTAAGACACCACCAGATTTGAATCTCCTCTGCAGTGGATGCCCTTTTGTGGACACTTGCATGGAACACAATCTGTGCCCCTTCTGAGAGGTTGTCCACGTGCTTCCCTCACTCCCCAGACTTCTTTGTACCAACCTTCCAATCTTGTTGTGAGGTAGTTATTGTCTTAGTCTGTTCAGGCTGCTATAACAAAATACAGTAAACTGGGTGGCTTATAAACAACATAAATGTACTTCTCACCGTTCTGTAGACTGGAAAGATCAGGATGCCAGTGTGGTCAGGTTCTGGTGAGGGCCCACTTTCTTCATAGATGGATGTCTTCTCACTGTAACCGCACACAGCGGAAAGGGATACCAAGCTCCCTTGGGCCTCTTTCATGAGGGCACCAATGACTCGCACAGGGCCCTATCTTCTAACATCATCACCTTGGGGCCTAGGATTTCAACACATAAATTTTGGGGGTGACACAAACATTCAGACCATAGCAGTTACTTAATAACTTTATGTATTTCTCTTATTCTCCTGTGAAAAGTAATCTGTTTAAACTTTCCAACTTTTTATTATGAATATTACTTTTGATTGACAAATCATAATTATGTATATTTATTAATTACCATGTGATGTTTTGATATACATATACAATGTCACGTGATTAAATCAAGCTAATTAACATATCTATCACCTCATTTACTGACATTTGTATGCAAATATCTCATCATGATGAGACATTTGAAATTTACTGTCTTAGTTATTTTGAAATGTATAATAAATTTTTATTGACTACCGTTTTCTCCTGTCTATCTGAAACTTTGCACTTTTTGATCACCAACTCCCTAGTCCCTCCCTCCCCCCTACCTTCTAGCCTCTGGGAACCATTGTTCTACTCTCTACTCCTATGAGTTCAACTATATTAGATTTCACAGGTAAGGGAGATCATATGGTATTTGCCTTTCTGCATCTGGCTTATTTAACTTAGCAGAATGTCTTCCAGATTTTGGTAATCTGTATTTACCAGGAAGTTATCAATTTCATCTAAGATTTCAGATTTGTTTGCATCGAGCACTGCAAAGTAGTCTCTTGTGAGTTTATTAGATTTCTTATATTTCAATGGGGTCTTAGTCCATTCAGACTGCTATACCAGAATATTATCAATGGGTGGTTTATAAATAACAGAAATTTCTTTCTCAAAATTCTGGAGGCTGGGAAGTCCAAGATCAAGGTGCTGGCAGGGTTAGTGTCTGATGAGGGTCTACTTCTTGATTCACAGATGGCCATTGTCATATGTAACCTCATATAAGATCAGATGAGGGAGCTCTCTGGGGTCTCTTTTATAAGGCCACTAAAACCATTCATATGGGCTCTGCCCTCGTGACCTAATCACTTCCCAAAGACCTCATCTCCCAAATGCCGTCACTTTGGGGACTGAGTTTCCACATAAGAATTTTGGGAGGACACAAATATTCAGCCTATAGCAAATTGTTTACAACATCACCCATTCTTGAGAAAACTGAGACTTGGAGAAGTTCCTTGCAAAAAGATGAACAGCTAACAAATGGTAGTGTACTCTTACCAATCTGCTATTGATGAGACTTTGAGATCATTTGTGATTAAATGGGACCAAAAGGAACAGAATTTGGAGAGGCAGGCATTTCAGTTTAGTACCAGACTGCTTCCCCCAAGAGGCAGACCTGTGTCCCACCAGACTTAGGCAGTTGCAACCTACTCTGCACCCATTTTCTTTGTTCAAGGAAACACTGGGAGAGAAACCAAAAAAAAAAGTCACAGAGCCCCATATAAACAGAGAATTTATTTAATAACAATAATTTTTAAAACTCATGCCTAAGTACATATCTGTTTCCTGTTAGCTGGGTTGGTTTGGGCATTGCACATCCTACAAAGACAGAGCTGTGTCTTCCTTCAGCAGTACTGGGCATCACTGGGTGACAGGTGACAGTCATTGCCCCATGAGTGAACTGTGGGGAAGCAGAGGCAATGGCAGGGCTGGCTTAAAATCTTGATGCCTCCCTCAATTCCTCTCTTTCCACAGCACAGCCATGTCCTCCGGTGCTATTGCTTCTCTCCTCCTTGTGTATTTCTGTGTCTCCCCACTCAATGTCACCTTCCAAGTCTACCCCTTCACGTATTAGGCCAGGTCCCTCACTAAGTGCTCATGTTCCATCCAACCCCTATCAGGTCCCTAGAGCCATTCTTCTAAAAATACTGTGTAACCATCTCTCTTCCACCTCACCCCTTGCCCTTGGTGCTTAGCAAAACAGATCATTCCTCATCTTCAAGATAAAATTTCCTATCCTCCTGAATTTCAAACTCTAATACAATCTGTCCTAGGAGAGAAACAGATAAAAGCCCACCATCACACTTCAGCCACAAGACTCACCTCTCCTCCACCCTGTTCCATGACTCTGTAGCAATGAAAGGATCACCAGGTAGACGCTCCGCCTTCCAGACAGAACTTCAAGAGCTAGGAAGGCCCCTCACCCATTATCCAAGCATCCCTCTTGCCCACTAAGCCAGAAGCAGGAAGCTCTCATATGTTGACAAGGCCCCTCCACTGATGCCCAGATCCCCCTACCTTCTCCCCAGGTGGAGGAGGGACCACCCCAACAGCTATGGGGCCCTTCACCTTATGACTGAAGCCCTCTGAAGGCTTCTGAGCTGCTGAGCAGGAGAGGTGGACATAGTATTACAGAGGTAGGTGAAGGCCAGGTCCTGAAGAGGCCAGAACCGAAGCTCTGGAAGGACTGAACTTTCTAAGCGCCACCTGGAGCCCACTCGTGTAGCTGCATCCACCCACCCAAATTGCCTGCAAAGACCAACCCTCTTATGCCTCTGAGTAAATGTTGCAAGACCACACCACCAAGGCCACCTTTGCACACAGTAGTAGAGATGGATGCAGAATTCTCTAGTCACTCATCACCCTAGACCCGCATTTCTTACTGATCACTCTGCTCCTGCCCCCGTTGGCCTAGCCCCTACTCCTTTCTTTCCCCAGTCCTCCCTCCTTTGTCCTCTGTACTCCAGCAGCATAAGCAGAAAACACCGCCTCCCAGCATCCCTAACCCAGAACTCTCCCTGGGAACTCCACATGCCCTGCACTCCCTAAAAGGGAGGTTCTTATTCTCACTCCCCACCGTGAGCCCCCTGACTCTCTCACCCCTTTTCTCCTGCCCCTTCCCAGTCACTCTCTGCTGAAGTCACCCACACTGGAGGTTGTCATCCCTAGAACTGCACCACTTTCCCAGTCAGGATCTAAGCATTTGCATTGTACTAGGCATGAAGTAAACACTTCTAACAAGGCTCTTAGGGACCTGGCCTTGGCCTAACTCTGACATTATCTCACCCTCTCCTGCTCACGTTATTGTGACCACATGAACTTTCCTCCAGCTCTCGAACAAGGCAGAGTCCCTTCCTAACTTAGGCCTTTGTACCTGGTGCACCCCTTCCCTGATGTTTCCTTTCCCGGCTCGTTTTATGTATGGCTCCTTCCTATTCTCAGGTATAAGCTAAATCTTAATTCCTTGATTCTAAGACCTTTCTCATCCACTGTTGCCACGTAGGTTTCCATCCTCCATTTTTTTTTTCTATAGTAGAACTCTGTTTGTTCCTTAAGAGTTCTGTAACTTCATTGTTCAGTAACTGAACTTGATTTCTATTTTAAGCTTTCATTCCATTTTTGGGAGAGATAATACTAATCTTCTTGGTGTTGCCTACCCTTGGCATTAGTCTTCTCAGAATACCATAACAGCATACCATAAGTAGATGGCTGAAACACCAGAAATGTTTCATAGTTCTGGAGCTGGAAGTCTGAGATCAGGGCACCAGAGGGTTGGGTTCTGGTGAGGACTCTTGTTGGAGACCACAGACGACTGCCTTCTAGCTGTGAGAGAGAAAAAGTTCTCTGGTATCTCTTCCTATAAGGAAATGAATTCTTTTGGATTAGGGCCTCACCCTTATGACCTCATTTAACCTGAATTACTTCCTTAGTCCAGATGTAATCACTTTAGGGGCTAGGGTTTCAGCATATTAATTTTGGGGAGACACAATTCAGGGGTGACACAGCCTATAGCACCCTTTCTCTGTCCCTGACTCCAAGAGAGTCCCTGACTCTGGAGAGCTTACAAAGTTCTGACGTTCACAGTCAGAAATGGGGTCAGGTGTAACCTGGTCCTTCGTGTCTGCTACCCTCTTAGAGAACCTCACTCCCATGAGGTCGCTGGTCCCCACAGGTCACTGTAGCACCTCCTTGAGTTGGGGTATTATAATTTCATGACTGTGAATCTCTCCATATATCTTTCTTGGTTTCCAGAGGGCCTGATCCTAGCTGTACCACGGTGGAACAAAACTGAATCATCCCTAAGACCTCTGGGCCTCCAATGAGACTTAAAAGAAACCTGTATGTCCACGCTGACTCTGAGGCCCATGCTAGGATTACTAGAAAGCCCAATTGGTCATTTGAGTCCCTAGAAAGAGTAAGAGTCACTGCTATGTGTGCTCCCCACAGTGGTTTACAGACAGCAGCAGCTCTTACTCTCCTGTGGCTCCCTTATTCTGCTATAGTCCACAGAGGACAGTCACACATTTATTGCATTAAAGTTTTGTACACACCCACTCCACCTAGTGTGCAGAGAATTTTAGAGTCACAAGAGGCTTTGGAGACCATTAAATTCAAGGTATGAATTTTATAGATAAATAAAGTGACATCCAGAGAGAGGAGACAAATTACCCAAAGTCACACACACACAGCAAGTTACCATGGTTGGGACTAGAACCCAGGTCACTTGACATCAAGTCCTGTGTCCTTCCACAGCACACACAGAGGATGCCACATGACCCCATGAGTCATGTTGATTCCAGGCACCAAGTCAGGTTCGTGGGCTTTGTGGGTTCCACATACCATTGGCTTCATTTCCAAAGTTGGCAAGAGATATTATTCACATGTAGTGCTTTGCTTACATCACCTTGGCCCTCTGCTGTTCCCATGTACCAGCTCACTAACAGTTACCATGTTTCGTGTTAGTTACATGTATTCTACTAGGCTCTGTGACACTATGGTAGATTATTTATTCTCGTTACTTCATGCTTCCTCATAGAGGAATTACACATGCTTGCCTGTTGCCAGGTGACTTGCATTACTTCTCTGTGGTAGAAAATACTTCCTGCCTCTTTGCCCTTGGCTTGACCATACAGCTGGCTTTGGCCAACAGCATGTGAGCAAACAGATGTGTTTCATTTCTGAGAAGCTCTAGGAATCATCTTGTGTTTTAGGCGTTGGTCCTTTCCTCTGTCACAAGAACGGCATGTTCCAGGTAAGGACTCTTCCTTCAGTGTGTTTCTGAGACTGCACAAGGCCACAGCCAACCTACAACTAACAGGGAACATGAGCAATAAACGAACTTTTGCTGTTGTGAGTTACTGATACTATGCACTTGTTACTGCACCACAAGGTGGCAACCTGATCAAGACAGCCATGTGGGTTTCATATACATTTGTGCCACCGACCAAGTACTATCTTGGTTCAAATGCACAATGCAGGTTGCATACAGATGCTGTCCCCTTCTTCAACATTGGGCACTGTACCCCAGGCCTCTCCTGGCTCCCAGTTCACTGGGCCACCCTACCATGACCCATCACTCTAAGAAATGCCTCCTTAATGTCCTTGTTCCTCAGACTGTAGACCACAGGGTTGAGCAGGGCAGTGAAGACATTGTAAAAGAGTGAGATCAGCTTGTCTCGCTCAGGGGAATAGCTGGAGTTGGGCCTCATGTAGATGTAAATGGCCGGAGCATAGAAGAATGTGACCACGGTCAGGTGGGAGGCACAGGTGGAGAAAGCCTTGCAGCGGCCCCTAATGGACTTGATCTTCAGGATGGCCAGGGCAATACGAACATAGGAGGCCACAATGACAGAGAGTGGGAGGACAACCACAAAGACACTGATGACCAGGTCCACTGTCTCAATGAGGTGGGTGTCCATGCAAGCCAAGCTCCGTACCGAGGGGCCTTCACAGAAGTAGTGGTTGACCACGTTTGGCCCACAATAGGGCAGCCTCATGGTGAGGAAGGTGTGGATCAGAGAGAAGAGGAAACCACAGGCCCATGTCCCAGCTGCCAGCCGTGTGCACAGCCCCCAACTGAGGATGACAGTATAACGCAGTGGGTGGCAAATGGCCACGTATCGGTCATAAGCCATGACTACAAAGAAGGTGCACTCGGTCAGGCCCAGGGCACCAAACACGTACATCTGCAGCCAGCAGCCAGCAAAGGTGATGGTCTGAGAGGGAGTGAGAAGATGGACCAGCATCTGGGGTATTGTGGTGGTGATGTAGGCCACGTCGATCAGGGACAGGACACACAGGAAGAAGTACATGGGTGTGTGGAGATGTGTGTCCAGGCGGATCAAGATGACAATGAGCCCATTGCCCAGGACTGAGCTCAGGTAGAGGAGAAGGAAGGCAACGAAGAGGGTCCTGTTGGCTGTGGGGTCCCTGGAGAAGCCAAGCAGTATAAACTCAGAAACCCAGCTCTGGTTCTGCCCTGGAAGCATCCACATGGTGGGGCCTGCAGGAAAATCACACTTGAGTCAAGTTCATCTAAGGTACAGTAGCCTGGCAAGAATGCCAGCTGTGCAAGCAGACGGGCTGGGATTTTCACTGTGGCCCCCCTACTCATTTGCTGTGTTATCTTAAACGAGTTAGTTAACTCTCTGAGTCTCAGACTTCTCATCTGTGAAATGTGGCTAATAATAGCCACCTCTCGGGATGTTTATGAGAAGCAAAAGCAATGTAAATGAAGCATGTGATGCAATGCCTCAAAAAACAGTACACGACACATAAAATGCTCATGTGCAATCTCCCACTCAACTCCTCATGCTGCGGTAGAAAACTGGGCACTCACATGTCTAGCAACAATCGATTCAACCATGTCAGCCCCAGCCCCCAAACCTCTTAGGGATGGAGTTTCTCTTCCCCTTACAAGCATTTGTGTGGATGTGCTACGTGCCTCTCCTCACACCCTGTAAACACTGCCCCTTTGCCAGCCGCTGCACTGGGAGGCTTGGTGAACAGAGAGCAATGGCGGGCACCATCGGGTGAGAGCAGCAGGAAGGTACTGCTGTTGCCGCTACACTTCTCCTTCCTTATTCAGCTTTCGAGGAGAGGACTGGTGTGTGGAAAGGGCAGCAGCACTCACTTCACCTGACCCCAGTGGACCCACACCAGCAGCACTGTCCGGCCACACTGTCCCCACCTAGCGGCTGCATTCCCCGCAGCTCTAGCAGGCTGCTTCCATGGCAGCTCTAGCCCTGCGCTCAGCCACCTGCTTCCCCACCTGGCAGGCCATTTCCAGTGACCAGCCCTGGCCACACTCTCAAGCGGTACTTTCCCCACATAGTGGCCACTTCAGTACCAGCTCTGGCCTGTGCCCAGTGGTGGGCTATGCTTACCTGTGAGTCATGCCCTCTCTGAAAAAGTGTAAATCTCACACTAACTTCTTTTTCTTTTCTTTTCTTTTTTCTTTCAATTTTTTTTAACTTCCTATTTCTGCGTCTCTTAAAGTTTTCTTTCAACCTTTTGGTACTCACCTTTTACTAATTAATAATTTGTCTAGAGCTCCTGGCCTAAAGCGATTCTCCCACCTCTGCCTCCCAAATTGCTGGGATTACAGCCATGAACCACTGTGCCTGGACAATTAACAGTATGTTATATTGCATTTTTCCTGTTCAAATTACTACTATGTTCTGTCTCCTGACTGGATCCTAACTGATACAGATGCTAAATTTATGGAGAGTCAGTTCCATAAGGAAGA
The DNA here is from genome assembly GCA_963574435.1 of Cheirogaleus major. Lineage (NCBI taxonomy): Eukaryota > Metazoa > Chordata > Mammalia > Primates > Cheirogaleidae > Cheirogaleus > Cheirogaleus major. The sequence goes on from CAUYPO010016146.1 coordinate 15,352, forward strand.
GAATGTCTACATAGTTTTAAGCTATCTATCCACAAAGTACTTATTAATTACAAAAATAAATAATAGGAAATATACAGTAGAGAAACTGAACCACATCTCAACTGAGTGATCACAACTAATATCACCAATAAGGAGTAAATAGGCACAATATATCTCCAGATATGAAGCACTAAGAAGAATGCACCATCTATATTTCAGCCAAAAATGTAAAACCTGAATCTAATGATGAAGAAATATTAAAGAAATCCAAATTGAGGAATGGTGCATAAAATAACTAGTTTCTAATCTTAATTAATATCAGTCATGGCAAACAAAGAAATGCTGGGAAATTTATAGCCTTAAATATATATTAATATATATTTAAATTTATTTATATATTTATATAAATTAGTTTATAATTTATATATTTATAATATATATTTAATAATATATTTCAAATATATATTATACCAGTATATACTGGCATAGATGAAGGGCTGAAAATTCATTAGCTAAACTTCCATCTCAAGAAGCTAAAAAGAAAACAACAACTACAAATCAAACCCAAAAAGAGGTTACAGGAAGGGAACAATAAGGATAACAGCATAAAACAATGAAATGGCAATTAAACTAGCAATAGAGAAAACTCAACAAATCTAAAAATTGGTTCTTTAAAACACCTATTAATAATAAATTGATTAGTTTTTAGCAAGAGTGATAAAAGAAACAAATTGACAACATCAACAATGAAAAAGAGAACATTACTGAATGTCCTACAGTCATTTAAAAAAAAATTTAAATAATTACAAGCAACTTTATGCTGGTAAATTTGACAATTTAAATAAAATGAACAAATGTCTTAAAAAATACAAATTACCAAAACTGACAGAAGAAGAAATAAAATTCAGAGAAGTCCAATATCTTTTTTAATAATGAATCTATAATTTAAAACCTTCATGGGAAGAAAACTGCCAGATCCCTTAACTGGTGAATTCTTCCAATATTTAAGAAAGGAAAAATACTAACTCTTCCAAAGAATGAAAAAAGAGTGAAAACATCTCAATGCATTTTATAAGACCTGCATAAACTTGATGCCAGAAAATGACAAGGACATTACAAGAAGGAAAACTTACAGACCAATCACTCTCATAAGCATTGTTGCAAAACTACTAAACAAGATATCGGCAATTGCATTCAGCAAGGTATAAAAGAGAGAATACATGACAATCAGATAGGGTTTGTTATGGGAATTCAAGGTTGGTTTAGCACTTGGTAATCAAATGTCATTCACCATATAGTAGAAGTAAGCAAGAAAATTATATGACTATCTCTCAGTAGATGCAGAAAAAGTATTTGATAAAATTCAACAATTATTTATTATTAAAAATTAACCTCCTGCTTTGAAGATGGATATTTTGAAAAAATAAAAAGAAATAAAATTCTTAGTAAACTAGGAATAGACAAAACCTTCTTAGTGTGATAAAAATTATTTCCAGTAAAAGAAGAAAGAAACAACCTATATAGCAAATGTCATCCCAAATGGTAAAATATTGTTAACTTACTCCCTCACAATGGAATGAAACAAAATGTTTCCTATTACCATTTCTATTAACCATTGTATTGGTGGTCCTAGCTAGTGAAATAAGTCAACGGAAAGAAATAAAAGTTCAAATGATCGGAAAGGAAGAATAAAACTGTCATTATCTGCCGACTACATGATTATGTAGGTAGACGACATAAAAGAAACCGAAAACAAACAAATTATTAAGCAACTGGACACAAAAAAATGTACAATAACATTTTAAACAATAAGCATGTGGAAATAAATCTAATAAAATACGTGTAAAAAACATTATTGAGAGAAATTTAGGAAGACCTAAGTAAGTAGAGGGATATGCCATGTTCATGGGCTGAACAAGTAACATTGTAAAGATGTTAAGTTGATTTATAGATTCATTGTAATCATAATCAAAGCACCAGCAGTTTTGTTATATGTTTTTGCAGAAATTCACATCGTAGTTATAAAATTTATATGGAAATCCCAAAGAATCTTGAAGACAAAAAACAATGCTGGAGGACTTAACAGATATCAGACTTACTAGAAAACTGAAATACGTGAGTGTGACATTGGCACAAGAATAAACAAAGAGATCGATGGAATGAAATAAACCTCAGAAACAGACCCATGCGTATATAATCACCTGATTTATAACACAGTTGATCCTACAAGGCAATAGGGAAACGATGATCTTTTCAATAAATGTTGCAGGGTCATGGGGATATTCGGACAGAAAAATAAATTTTTTTCCTCCCACCTCCAACATACACAAAAATAAATTTCAGATGTACAGTAGATATAAATGGTAACTGTAGAGCAATCAAATGTTTAGAATCAAACACAGAAAAACATCTTTATCCTCTCAAAGTAAGCAAAAAATTCCCTAAATATAACACCAAAATCTGATCATAGAGAGAAAAATGATAAACCAGAATGTATTGCAAAGAACTCAGATGATTTATTTATATACAAAATAGAGAACTCCTACAACATCAACAAGTAAACAGTCCACCCAATAGAATAATAGGCAAAAGATTTAAACAGACACTTCACGAAGAGGCTATCTAAATAACCATTCCCCAAGTGAAAAAGTCATCTCATCATTGCAAATGAAGACCACAGCGCAGCCCCACTACCTGTCTCCAGAAAGACTAAAACAAAACACAGCTAGTTTGGCAGGAACAACTTGAACTTTCTTACACTGTGATGTGAATGTAAATTTGAACAATCTCTTTAGAAAATGTTTAGCAGTATCTCCTAAAGTTGAACATACACAGACCACATTACCCAGCAATTCTATCCTACCTAGATTCCCAATACTCACACATACGTATGTACATATGGTCAAGAAAAGATGCGCGAAAAATGGTCAAAACACTAGTCAAAATAGGGTACGTCCAAGTGTCGGTCCACAGTACCATGGATGAAAACACGGAGGTATACTCAGGCAGAGGTTCCCTTCAGTGGGGACAGAGGACAGAGGAGACCTTCAGCCATTCTCCGGGTTCACCTGCCCTGCGCCACCCCTACCCACGGCCAGTCCACCACCTACCTCTCCGTACCGCACACAGGCATATTGTCCACACAGGTGCTCCCAGTCCCTGTGTGTCGCTACCTCTCTCACACCCTCGGGCCCTGGCCTGGGTCCTCAGCATGGCAGTGCCACCACCTGGGCCCCTGCAGCCCCCACACTCCGTGGCACGTCCAGTCCTAGCCCACGTTAGGGCTCAGGTCATCCGGCAGCCTCCCCTGACCTGCCCCACCACTCCCACTCCCAAACTCCTGTTTCTCCGATACCTGTGCTCACCGGCAAGTTACGACCTGGGAGTCCGAGAGGGCTCTGATATTGATATTCAGATCCAAGAACCTGGAAAAACTTTCTCCCTCTCCTGTTAATTGAGATAGAATATCTGTAACAAAGTGTGAGTGCACGGGCGTTTATAACCTCCTGTTCAATGATATGAATAGCTAATATCTAATGCGCAGTGTCTGCGTGCCAGGCTCTGCTACACTAACTTCACCGCATCCGCACAACCCACTGGGTAAGTCCTATCACTTCTATTGCACAGACGCAAAACTGAGGCAGAGAGCAAGCGGTTTGGTCCAGGTGACATGGTGGGTGGGGGACCTGGGAGGGGAATAGAGGAAATCTGACTTCAGACACCACCCTTAACCGTGCCCGTCTCCTGCCCCAGCAAACAGGGTCTGAGGGGCAGGGCAGGAATGCGCAATCCCCCCTGCACATTCTGTCAGCTGATGAAGTCTGGCGGGGACACTACAGAATCACGGCCGCGTGCAGTCAGAGGAAGAGGCACGGTCATCACACCAGGCAGGATCAGAGCCCTCTGAGGACAAGGGCTCTTGTGGCGCCACAAACTATTTCTCATGACATGGTTTCCTCCATCTGCTCCCACGCCTGGAGGTGGGAGGCCAGGGGGTGTGTTGGAAGCCAGAGGACATCCATGCAGGAGAGGTAGGAGATTGTCCCCCTTCTGGAGCTCAGTAAATCTTTGTAAAAGCCGCTCTCTCCAAGTCAGACTTGATTTCCATGGGATGGGGGACATCATTTAGTCACACAAAGTCTTCTGAATCCTGCCCCCTCCCCCTGCAGTCTCCGCCTTCATTGATGATGCCCCAGGCCCGGAGAGAGCATGGGGGTGGGTATCCGTCATTGCGGAAGGCATCCCTGGGATGTGGACCACCCTTGTCCTTGCGTGGATACCACGCTCAGCCTCTGCTGGAGATGTGAGTGCTCAGGAAATTGTGTTATTCGTTTCCCTGTTCCTAGTGTCTAGAACACGGCTTAACAGGAGCTATCAGTAAAACTGCATAAATAAAGGAAGCAGGGAGGGACCAGGAAGGAGGAAGCCATGAGAGGGGATTGAGAGGTGAGGTGGGGAGGAAAGAACATTGGGAAATGAGGGGAAGGGGCTCCAGGGATGTCGGGGTGCAGACACAGAGAGGACCTGGGCTCTGGGTGGCCCGGCTACTTTGACCTCCAGCCCCTACAGGTGCCTGGGATCCCACCCACAGCCCCAAGCCCAGCAGTTCTCTTACCCTTCTCTATATCTACAGAAAGAAGTCACTGAGAGGTTGTCATTTGCTCTTAAGGGAAGGGACTAAACAGGAAGCCCCCCCCCCGTGCAACCTAGTACTGAGAGCCAAAATTCCAGGCAGCCCAGTCTCCAGAAAAGCCCTGGGTTTCTGAGAGGACAGGGGCTGAACCGCCTGCCTTCTCTCCCTGTGGCTCTCTGCACCTGGCCAGGCCAGCCTGGCTCCTGAAGGCCTTGCCCCTCTGCTCCTGGGACGCAGACCAAGGAAGCCTCAGCCATCCCACACTCTTCCCAGTGGGCCAAGATGCGCAGGTTTCTTGGTCCTGGGTCCATGCCACGCTTTTCTTGAGGGGAAGGAGTTTCCCTCTGCCTCCTGACACCACTGTCACTGTCCCCAGTGGCAATGCTAAGATGGAATTCCCCCAGTGTTTTCAACAAGAGCCCTACTAGGAAGAGGCCCTTGGGGAAGAGCAACGACCCCCTGAGGGAGGGGCAAGGACCTATTTCTTGTTTCAGCCTTCTCAGGGGATACAAGCCTGGGGACCAGGGGAGTAGGACCCAGTCACCTTGAAGAAAGGTCAAGAACTGAGGTCCCATTTGGATTCCCCTCTTACTTCCCAAACCCCTGTGCCCCGACTTGTCAGTTAGAGCATGTTTGAGTCACACTTGACCAAGTCATAATCCTCCTCCATTCTGCAGCAGGACAACACCCTGGGCAGACTACTCAGCCTCTCTGATGATAACTGAGAGTTCACTGTGGAGCACCCACCCTACACCAGGTCTTCAACTAGGTCCTGGCAAACAGCATCTGGCAGTAAGTAGTATCGTCCCCATGCCACACACACGGATGCTCAGGCCCTGTGGAGTGAGGGGACATATAAGCTTGTAAGCGCAGAACCAGAATTTGGATCTAGACCTATCAAGCTCTAGGCCTGTTCTCTTACTTTGCCTCAGTTTTCTCCTCTCTAAAATGCTAATAACCCCCTCCCTTCAGGGGCTGCTGGGGGAATTAAATAAGCTCATGTGTTGAAAACCCTGGCACCAGCCCTGGCCTTCTAGGACTCTCAGTCCCTGTTCCCGCCCAACCATGTAGAATGAGCCTGTTGGACTCTGAGGTCCTCTCTAATCAGCCAGGGGCCAGCACAGCCGTTGGTATGTTTTCAGGCAAGTTGTGAGCTGGCTGTTAAACACAGCCTTTATTTAAAGTTAATTCAGATAAGTGTAATTAAATAAATTGCATTAAAAATGAAAGTGCCAAATGGTCAAAACACACCACATCTTAACAATTTTATCATATTTTACTGTTACCTATGTTCTAGAGGTCGTTTCCATGCACGGGGTTTGTATGGCAGAAATACCATAGAATGTTGCACTACTGCGCACCTCTTCCCAGCCTGAGCCCAGTGACCTCGCATGGGTGCATTTGCACCATAGAAATCAGCAAGCAGTACAGATCAGAGGCCTAGTGGCTAAACACTGATGGCATGCAACTGCTCCAGTCCTGAGTCCTGAAACCTGGGCCTCTCGGGACAATCTAATGTGGGGTGCCCGGCTCTGCTGCTCACAGGAATTGGTGGAGCCTCAGTGAGCAGCTCCTGGGCAGGAGAGGTCCCGCCCATGGGCTCAGTCCTCAGCCCAGACCTCCACGCCTGACCCCCACCACGTCCTCCACTTTCCTCTGGCTCTTTGTAGCCTTTTCACACACTTGGCAGGGCCAACCATGGCTGAGGCCTCCTGATACAGGCCACTCAGCAGACCAGCTCTGGGCCCCGGCTGTTCAGAGGGCAGGACAACCTCTCAGGCCCACTGGCTGTTGCTGTTAGGGGCACTTGCACCCTGCTTTGCATGGGGACCACTGCAGCCTTGGGAGGCATGGCTCTAATGATGACAAAATAGCATTGCAAAGGGTTAGGGACAGGCCCACAGTCACATGGCTGATATGTAGAACAGCCCAGACACACCCTGAGTCCATAATACCCCACATGGCTGTGTCTTCTCAGGCAGCTTCCATTGCCACGTCTCTAAAATGGGGAGGACTCTTAGCCCTCCCACAGTGTTATGACACAGATCTAGACAGGGCATTCAAGGGGCCTTGAGCAAGGCTCCGACACTTCTCGCACATGTCACGGACCCTCACTGCAGCTCTGGAGAGCTAGTCCAGGCAGGATTTATCTCTCCATTGTAGAGACAAGGAAACTGAGGCCCAGGGAGGTGCAGTGACTTCCTAGGTCAGAAGCAGTCTAGGATCATAGACAGAAAGTTGGGCTGCCCTCATTTTTAAATTATAGAATTACTTAAACACTGCCGGGCATGGTCCTACCCACAGATTTCTCCAAGAAGTGAACTGTGAGCAGGAAGATGTGAGGGACCTTGCCAATGTAATGCAGCTAGAATATGGTAGAGCCACCCCCAGAACCTGGGAACTGGTCTCCTGGGCCAGGGCTGAATCCGCAGCATCCCACACCGAAGTGCCTGAGTCTAAATGGATGGCTGCACCTGAGCTCTGAAATCCCTGCTGCTGGCCTGGAGCTGGTCATGGTCACCAGTACAGCTGGAGCCAGCCCAGGAGTCGGCACGAGGGAGAAGGCCAGGGTCTAGATGCTTAATTCTGAACTGGGTTGGCCCACAGGCTTCAAAGAGCAGAGGGCAGGCCAGTAAAGTGGACTGCTAGGGGCAGGGGCATCTCTAGCCACCTGGGACCCTCTAATTGGCCCCAGGCTGAGGATGCCTCTGGGGAGGAGCCTTGTGGGAATCAGCTCTCATTAGGTGGCATGGGTATCCCAGAAAACTGGGTTTATGTCTAGGGAGAGAAACTGAGGGGACATCAGGAGGTGGTAATGATACCTGTGATTAAGATCATTTTAATGGTCCTCCGGGACATCCTCATAGAACCTTACAGTTCCCAAGGCACTTTCACGTGAGCTTTCTCTGGCAGTCCTCCCAGCACTCCTGTGAGGGAGGTGTCATGGTCCCCATTTCACAAATGTTGATGGTGGTGACAATGGTAACAGTGATGGCAGATTTTTATCTGAGCCCTTTTCATGGGCCAAGCCCAAGGGAGTCACTGATACTGTTTTTGGTCACTTCACTGCTCTCTGTGTCCGAGGAGTCCTTCAAGGTCAACACACCGAACTTCCTACTCTCACAGCTGTGAAAATTAAAGCCCAAAGAAGGAAAGTGTCTCTGAACCAGGGGGGTTAGTGTGGGAGACTAGAACCTAGCTGTCTCACCTCTGGGCCCTGGGCCCTTCCCCTGGCCCCCAAGCTCCCTTTTCTGTTTTTTCTCTGGGAAAATGAAGAAAGAGCTGTCTAGGCTGGGCAAGGTGGTTCACACCTGTAGTCACAGCACTTGAGGACCTCAGGCCCCGAGGCTCTGCCCCCAAAGCTCCACCACTGCCACTTGACCCATGGCTCCACCTCCTGAGGCTTCAATGCTTCCATAAGTCCCCATGGCTTCAGCCCCAGGGCTCCATCACTGCTGCTGAGCCCATGGCCCTGCTCCCATGATTCCCACTGGCCACCTGATGAGAACTGCCCTGTGGTCCAATGCTCCACCGGGACCCACCAGCCTTGAGCCACCATTGCACCTGGGCCTAGTTGAAGCAAATTCCCACAGCCTGGATACCTACCACCACTGCCTACATAGCCTCACCCAGCTATCACTGTCACCTCTGTGGGAGACCTGGGCAGAACAATCCCCCATAATGCCAGCCTCTGTGGAGAGGGTCTCGTCCAGCCCCTAACTTAAGCTTCCAACAGTGGCCTGGAGAACAACCCGCCACTCTGCACAAAGATCATCCAGTACCAGCTTTAACTGTGCCAGTCACAGGGGAATGGGACAAAACAGAACAGCTGCATTATAGGCTCTCAGTGCACCCACCCCTCCCCTGCTAGGTCAATCTTCCAGAGTAGAACACAAAAGCATCATCTAGGGACCTCTCCTTCTTCTCACTAAGTAGGAGAATTCCAAGCAAAGTACAATAGGTGCACTATAAACCTATTAGCCCTGAGCTGAGGGAAGAGGGTTCACATGATAAAAACCACCAAAAGAATGCTAGTAACATGAAAAAACAAAACAGTTTGACATCCCCAAGGGATCACAATGGATCTACAGTGATGAACCCCAATCAAAAGGAAATTGTCAAAATGTCAGAAATGGAATGCAGAATATGGATGACAAATAAGATAAATGGAATTGAAGAGAAAGTTGAAAACCAACAAAAATAAGCCAAAAAAATATTTCAGGACATCAATGAAAAAACATGAAAAAGTTGCTAAAGAGCCAGATAACATAAGAAAGCATGTAATAGAATTTAAAGAAATGAAAGAGTGGTTTAGAATATTTCAAAATACAGGTGAAAGCTCCAACAGCATGCTAAACCAAGAAAAAGAAAGAATCTCAGAGCTTGAAAACAAGACTCTTGAACTAACCACTGAGTCAAAGATGCAGAAAAGAGAATTTAAAAAATGAACAATCACTCAGAGAAATATGGGAGTATGTGAAGCTAACTAATGTATGAATTATAGGTATCCCTGAGGGAAAAGAAGAAAAAAGCAAGAAATCATTGAAAACCTATTTGAGGGAATTATTGAGGAAAACTTCCCTGGTATTGCCAGAGATTCAGATATTCAGATGCAAGATGGTCATTGAACACCAGGAAGATTCAGAGCAAATAGGACATCTCTAAGACACATAGTCATCAACTTGGCCAAATTCAAAAATGAAGGAGAAAATTCTATAAGCAGCAAGACAAAAGCAACAAATAACCTAAAAATGAAAACCCATCAGGCTAAGAGCAGACTTTTTAGCAGAGACCTTACAAGCCAGAAGGGATTGGAGTCCCATTTTTAGTCTTTTTAAACAGAACAACTGCCAACCAAGAATTTTGTACCTGCAAAACTAAGTTGCATAATTGATGGAGGAGTAAAGACTTTACCAGACAAGCAAACACTAAGAGAATTTGTCACTTACTCAACTTGCCGTATAGAAAATACTCAGAACTGCATTATACATAAAACAGCACAATAGATACCCACCAGCGTAAAAACACCCAAAAGTTAAAGCTCTTATAAAACAATAGCACAACAGGGAAAACAAAACAATAAGGTATGAATAGAATAGCATCCCATATATCAATATTGACACTCAGTGTGAATTGTCTGAATGCCCCATGTAAAAGACATAGACTGGTTGAATGGATAAAAAAAAAACCCCAAGTATCTGCTGTCTCTAGGTAACACATCTAACCCACAAGGACTCACACAGACTCAAGGTGAAGGGGTGGGAAAAATATTCCACACAAATGGAAATCTTAAAAGAGAGCAGATGTAGCCATTCTCATGTAAAATAAAATTGACTTTAAATCAACAATGGTAAAAAAAAAAAAAGGCAAAGATGGTCATTATATAATGGTAAAGGGAGTAATTGAACAAGAAGACATAATAATCCTAAATATATATGCACCTAACACAGGAGCTCCCAGATTCATAAAGCAAATCCTATTAGATCTAAGCAAAGAGATAAACAGTAGCATCATAATTTCCAGGGGCTTCAACGCCTCAGTGACAGAGCTGGACAGATGATCAAAGCAGAAAATCAATAAAGAAACACATACTTAATGGGACTCTAGAACAAATGGACCTAACAGACATTTTACAGAACATTCTACCCCAAAACTACTGAATATACATTATTCTCATCAGCATATGGAACATTCTCCAAGACTGATCATATCTTAGGCCAGAAAACATGTCTCAGCAAATTAAAAAACACTGAAATCATACCATGTATCTTCTCAGACCATAGTGGAACAAAACTAGAAATCAATTACAAGAGAAAAACTCAAATCTACACAAAGTCTTGGAAACTAAACAACCTGCTGCTGAATGATCCTTGGGTCAATAATGAAATTATGATGGAACTCAAAAGATTCCTCAAACTGAACAACTAAGGGGACAAAAGCTATCAAAATCTATGGGATATAGTAAAAGCAGTGATAAAGGGAAAATTCATAGCCTTAAATTCCTACATCAAAGAGACAGAAATATCACAAATTCACAACCTAATGTCACATCTCAAGGAACTAGAAAAGGAAGAGCAAACCAAACCCAAAGCCAGGAGAAGAAAAGAAATAACAAACCTCAGAGCAGAACTAAATAAAATGGAAAAAAAAAACAATACAAAGGATCAATGAAATGAAAAGTTAGCTCTTTGAAAAGATAAACAAAATCAATAGACCTCTAGCTAGATTAACCAGAAATAGAACATAAAGAACTCAAATAAGCTCAATCACAAATGAAAAAGTAGATATTACAAATAATACCACAGAAATACAAAATGTCATCCACTAATAACACAAAAATCTCTACACACATAAACTAGAAAATGTAGAGGAAATGGATAAATTCCTGGAAACACACAACTTCCCAAGATTCAATCAAAAAGAAATAGACATCTTGAACAGCCCAAGAAGGAGCAGTGAAATTAAAACACTAATAAAAACCTCCCAACAACAACAAAAAAAAAACTCCGGACCAGAGGGAAACACAGCTGAATTTTACTAGACCTACAAAGAACTGGTACCTATCCTACAGAAATTATTCCATGACACTGAGAGAGAAGGAACCCTTCCTAACTCATTCTTTGGATCCAGTATCATCTTGATCCCAAAGCTAGGAAAAGACATAGCAACAACAAAAAAAGAAAACTACAGGCCAATATCCCTTATGAATACAGATGTAAAAATCCTCAATAAAATACTAGCAAACCAAATTCAACAACACATCAAAAAAATAATTCACCATGATCAAGTGGGTTTCATCCCAAGTATGCAAGGATGGTTCAACATAGACAAATCACGTGACTCACCACATAAACAGAAGCAAAAACAAAGACCATATGATCATTTCAGTAGATGCAGAAAAAGCTTTTGATAAAATCTAGCACCCTTTCATGATAAAAACCCTCAACAACTAGGCATAGAAGGAACATACCTCAAAATTATAGAAGTATATGACAAAAAGTATATGACAAAAGTATATCACAGCCAACATCATATTGAAAGCATTCCCCCTAAGAACTGGAAGAAGACAAGGGGGCCCACTGTCACCACTTCTATTCAACATAGTACTGGAAGTCCTAGCCAGAACAGTCAGGCAAGAAAAGAAAAGAAAGGGTATCCAAACCAGGAAAAAGGAGGTCAAACTGTCACTTTTTGCTGACAATATAATCTTGTATCTAAAAATCCCAAAGACTCCACCAAAAGATACCCAGAATTGATAAATAGTCTCCGGTTACAAAATCAATGTACATAAATCAGTAACATTTCTATATACTAATAAGACTCAAGCTGAGAGTCAAATCGAAGACTCACTACCATTCACAATAGCTACAAAGAAAATAAAATACTTAGGAATATACTTAAGCAAGGAGTTGAATTATCTCTACAAGAAGAACTAGGAAACATGGATGAAAGAAATTGCAGATGACAAAAACAAATGGAGAAACATCTCATGCTCAGGGATTGGTAGAATCAACATTGTTAAAATGTCCACACTGCCCAAAGTGATTTACAGATTCAACTCAATCCCCATCAAAATACCAATGTCATATTTCAAAGATCTAGAAAAATTAATTCTATGCTTCATTTGGAATCAAAAAAGAGCCCTAATAGTCAAAGCAATCTTAAGCAAAAAGAACAAATCTGGAGACATCACATCACCAGACTTCAAATTATACTATAAGGCAATAGTAACCAAAATAGCATGGTACTGGTATAGAAGTAAAGACATAGACCAATTCAACAGAATAGGTAACCCAGATATACAACCATCTACCTACAACCAACTGATATTCAACAAAGCAGAAAACAACATATACTAGGGAAAGGAAGCTCTATTCAATAAATGGTGTTGGGAAAACTGGATAGCCACATGTAGAAAATGAAACAGGATCCATATCTCTCACCATAGATAAAAATTAATTCAAGATGGACAAAGTACTTAAATGTAAAGCATAAAACCATAAAAATTCTGGAAGAAAATATAGAAAAAACTCTGAGACGTCAGCCTAGACAAAGAATTTATGACTAAGACCCCAAAGGCAAATACAGTAACAATAAAAATAAATAAATTGCACTTGATTAAATTTAAAAAGCTTCTGAACAGCAAAGGAAATAATCAAAAGAGTAACTAGACAACCTACAGAATGGGAGAAAACATTCACAAATTATACATCCAATAAAGTGCTAATATCTGGAATCTACAAAGAATTGAAACACATCAGCAAGAAAAAAACAAACAACCCCATTAAAACGTGGGCAAAAGACATGAACAGAAGTTTTTCGAAAGAAGGCAGACAATGACCACCAAACATATGAAGAAATGCTCAACATCACTAATCACTGGGGAAATGAAAATTAAAACCACAATGAGATATCACCTTACTCCTGTCAGAATGGCCATTATGAAAAAGTCAAAAAACAATAGATGCTGGCATGGATGAAAAGAGAAAGGAACACTTATACACTGTTGGTGGGACTGCAAATTAGTACAACCTCTACGGAAAACAGTAGGGAGATTCCTCAAAGAAATAAATGTAGACCTACCATTCAATCTAGTAATCCCACTACTGGGTATCTACCCAAAGGAAAAGAAGTCATTTTATCAAAAAGACATCTGCACTCAAATGTTTATTGAGCACAATTCATAATCACAAAGAGGTGGAATCAATCTAAGTGCCCATCAATTCATGAGTGGATTAAGAAAATGTAGTATGTGTGGAGATATATAACATGGAATACTACTCAGCCATAAAAAGGAATGAGATAATGTCTTGTAACTGGAGTGGAACTGGAGACCATTTTCCTAAGTGAAGTATGTCAAGAATGGAAAAACAAACACCACATGTACTCTCTAATAATTGGGAGTTAATCAATGAGCACACATGGGCACAGAAAGATGTAACAGTCATTGGAAATCAAGAAGGGAGGGAGGAAGAGAGGAATAAAAACATACCCTATCAGGTACAATGAACACTATTAGGGTGATGGGCACACTAAAATCCCCCGACTTAAGCTTTATGCAAAGTATCCATGTAACAAAAACATTTGTACCTCCTTCATATTTTGAAATTAAAAAATAATTTGAAAATGACATAAATAAATAAAGTAGATAATATATTTAATCCTTACAACAACCCTATGACAGGTGCTATTCATTGCTATCTTCATTTTATAAATGAACTAAAGCACTGAGAAGGTAAGTAACTTGCCCGGGATCCCAGAGTTAACCAGTGATGGACTAGTTCAAGACCAGGAGTCTGGCTCCAATGCCTACATTTCTAAGTAGCCCTTTGTTCAAGGCTCTTTCCTAATTCCACTAAAGTTTTGATCTAAAAGCAAACAGTTTCACTATTCTCGTAAAGCAAGGTACATGGTACAGATCATAATCAGAAAACCCTAAGGGATGTGAGAGTGATCTGGCTGTGACATCTGTTGCCCCATTGATTGCCAGGTTGATTTGGCTGATACGGTTGGCTAAGCAGGTGTCCCCTTCATGTGTCCCTTCTGAAGCTGTGCACTCAGTGGAAGAGGATCACCTTCCCCGATAGAAAAGGATGGTTCTTCAGTCAAGGGTATACAAGTAGCTTCGTTCCCCTGATGGAACCTCCAAACAAGCTCTCAAGAAAACACTAAGGGCTACTACAGGTTTTAAGGAATTTGAATATCTATACAAAAGGTCACTGGCAGAAAGGCCTTCATCTTGAAAATCAGAAATGTTGGTTAATTTAGGGCTGCTTGTTTTTCAAACCCTCACCTGGGTACATCTTCCTTAAGATGGTCATCTCTTTTGCAACCCAACAGTCTCCCCCTTGTTACTGCAGCCTTTGAAAATGGGATTCCTACACATGGCAAAAGACAAGGGCAGTGACTGATTATATAATATATGTAATTGGTCCAGAGCTCTCATTATAGACCCAGGGATTGGGGATAAGCTGGGACAAATGATCATGCCAAGTGATTCAAATGACCACTAATTAAGCCCTGGATCAAACTCTCCACCTTAAACAGTTCGGGATTTTTTTTTCTGTTGGGAGCCTTTGATTAATGTCTATCTTACCCCAGAATCGTGAGTTCTGTGAGAGCAGGAGCGATGCTGCTTTCCTCACCATTATATCTCTAGCACCTAGAACAAATGTGACATATAGCTAGGTAAAAACTAAATGAAAACTGAAACTATCTTTAAAGGCATTTTCTCAGCCATATTTGCTTTCTAAAGCAAGGCCATAAAGAAACAGAAATTTTTAGATACACAAATACTGCTAAGGGTCCAAGGAGTTTAAAAAAAAGAAAGAAAAACACATTCTGCAAGAGTTTAAAAAGAGCAGACAGAATTACATAGATCTCTTCAAACCCTGATCACCTGAATATGCCTCAGGTCATCAAATTTACTCCTTCAAGCAGCCCTAAAAACCTTCTGAATCACACTTTCTATATATACATTTTTATTACTGTAACACACAGACCTGTGCTCACTTGGCCAACTACCCTGACTGCCTCTCCCTCATCCTCTTGGCCTCTGTCTCTCTCTACCTATCTATCTCTTTCTCTCTTCAGTGTTCTCAAAGTTTTCCACTGAAATACCTGTAAAATATACATGTTTATATATGTGCTCCTATGAAGATACTGGGGAAGGAGATATGAGGAGGAACTCTGTGGCTACCGAGTGCTCCAGCGCAGGCTTTGGAAATTGGCAGAAAAGGCGAGTGGTAGTGGCCAGGTGAGACATGCTCTCATGCTCTTTATTGTGGGGTGGGGGAGGGGGTATACAGTGAGAAGCATGGCTGAGAACATGGTGAGTGCTTAGCTCTGAACAATATTGGCAACATGCCATGAGAAAGCGTGATCACATGGGTTCACACAGGAGATAACACCTTGGTTAGATAACTGTGTTAACTCATGCCTCCCTGGAAGGCCAGCTATCAGCGGGGCTGGGCCAGAAAGAAAACACTGCAGCAGTCATCTTAGTTTGACCTAAGAAACCTGTTGCCTATACAAAAGCATTTTCCCTTACAGGAGATGAAAGCAGCTTGCTACGAAAATTTTCATTAAAATCTTTTATCCTAAAATTTTGTACAAATTGAAATCTACTCCTAATGAATTTATTTTTCTTATATAAATATTTTCTGCCCAAGAATATGCATCATGGCATGAAACTGCATATCCTTGCAGCTTCCATTGCTCCAAGATTGAGAAGTATGCTCCTATACGATATATAGGAAACTCTAGCTACACTTGCTGTAGTACTGTAATTGCCTTTTTATATAATGGTGAGTGTTTAATAAATGTTTCTTGGAGGAATAATAGATGGATGGCCATCATTTTGAAAGGTAACCTATAGATCTATGAACAAACCAAGTTGCTCTTGACCCAACCTAAGGCAGCCCAAGGGTCTCAGCAGAATTAAATAAGTAAAAACAAAACAAAAACAAATAAATGAAACTGAAATTCATTTAAAAACCATGTTTTTGAAGCAATTCCAAATGCTTATATGTCCAGATGGAAAGCAGCAGAATATGTTTATTGGTACCTGTCAGACACACTCAAGGCAACACAGAACCTGACCATCCAGATGGATGGACGCTGAGTCTGGTAATATGGACCAGAACGGAATGGAGAAAGCCTGCAAGCCATTAACCCTGCTCTGATCCTGCTCCTATCCAGTGTCTTCATTCTGTTCCTTTTCTGAGTTGGGAGCAAAGAGAAATAAATGGTTTCCTCTGGCCCATGACCACATGGGCCACTGGATAAGATGGACACCTAAAACCCACAAGGAACTTTTTCAAAATACATATCTCTAAAATCAAAACCTCCAGGATAGAGGCAGAAAAACTCTCCAGGTGTTTGATGCAAACCCTGGCAAAGAAAAATTCACAAAGTGGCTCCAGGTGGTCAGGCTGCACGCAGACTGGCAAACTTTACACCAGAAGCATTAAAGGCAACCCAGTATAAGAGGCAGAGCAATGGGAGAGTTCTTCAACTGCCACTCATCCAAATCCTCCCCCACACCCATCGCATGAAGAAACCATTCCTAATGAGGATAGAACAGCTAGATTTTACCTTCCCACCCCAAAATATTTGCTCATTTCTTCCTTCTGTCTTTCTTCTATTATTTCTTCTTCTCATATCTTTCTTCTATTCACTTGCCAAATAAGAAAAACACAACTAGATCAATTTTTTAAGTGGCCAACATAGGTTGACATGGTATTTGATTGACCACATATGCATTTTCATGAATAGTGAAGTGTACCATCCTGCCTTAGTTCCTAGAACACATGGGTTCAAACCAAGGGAAAAACCTCAGTTATTCAAATATTAAACAAAATAATAAGCATTATTATGGCAAGAAGAGGAGTGAAAAATTAAGGATCGTATCCTTTTCCATAGCTGAAGTCCTGCCTTGAGCTTCGCAGAGAGGCTGTGTGGTGGGTGTGATGTAAAACATAAACCAAGAGTGATGGACCTTCAGCTAAATTCTCTTCTTCCCTTGTTCTACATCAGAATGTCCACAAGGAATATAAGGATTCAGTACCATCTGTGGCCTCAGAGTTTCTCCCCCTCGGTTCAGAAAATCCAACTCCAGAGCTCACGAAAAATTCCCTGACTGCTTTTTGATAAAAAAGTGAGGTGAAAAAAAAAAAGTGAGGTGAGATTGTGGCACTATGTCACAGCAGAGAGACTAATCTTGGTGCAGGTGAAAGTCTGTGAAGGGAACAGAGTTATCTGTTTATCTTTGTATCCACGGAAGTTAGCTCAGTAACTTAACACTTAATAAATATTTGAAGGATGGATGAATGCATGGACAGTTGAATACATGCCATCTACTGGAATCAAAGGTGTGTATTGAATAGGAAACCCCAAAATCTCTGGAGAGGTTCAAAAGGAGGTATGAATCTAACTTCCTCTTAGTTTCTGCCTGTTTTATCCGAGCACAGAGGAAGATCTTCCTCTCAGCTATGACCTGGCATAATCCAAATCTGGTTCTAAAAAGCAAAGGAGGGCAGGAAAGAAGTGGGAAGAGGGAACATAGCAAGACAGATGGTAAGGAATCTATTCCTTGACCATGCCAGTGCACAGGAGTGATACATAGCAAAAATTGCCATGAGAAACTCCTCCTGAAATCACCTGGGGCAATGATTAATCAGGGTAAAGTCTCCTGGCATGTCCCTGGTGGGGACCCGAGGCCATGTACACATGTGTGGGTAAAATGGCTAGACAAGGAAGAAGAAACTTTTCTGAGATTCCTTGACACAGGAGTCCAATGCACTGTGATTCCAAAACATGTTGGTGAAGTCTTAACAGGGGCTAAGGTTAGATTGGGAGGATATGGTTGATGGGACTAAGATGAAAGTTTGGATGAAAGTTGGGATTTTTGAACCAACTTTATGTGAGATGGTAGAGTCTCTGTTATCTGAATGTATAACCTTGTATCTAATGGGTTAATGTTTCTCCTACCTAGTATTATAAAACAGAAGGCATGCAAATTCACCTTTCAAGCAATATTAAATGGATGTACTAAATGGGAACCAGTAAGATTGCCCAAGCCCACACAGTATAGAATAGAAGCTGGAGTGCTGATATGGGCAAATTCTCTGTTTATAGCCCTATGTGGAATGTAGATTGGGGTGTATGGGAAAAGCCTATTAAGTGCTTCCTGTGACAACTACTGGGTCTTTAGACTAGAGAATTTCCACCACAGGGACATTTACCACCTCACTATGGGAGATTAACTGGAGCTACCCCTATGGACAAAAGAATAATCTGAAACCTGAAATACCCACGATGTCTTGGGTGATGTCAGAGAAACATTCTAATGGGGATGGCAATGTCCAGAAGAGGAGTTCCATAATAAAATGGAAAGGTTAATGCAGGATCATGCTACCTGGAGAGCGCAAAGAGGAGATACTCACAAGCAGGGAGGCTCTTTCCCCTCAGGACTAACTCTAGAACTGTGTGGGGAGCTGCTGGATTATACAGTTCCATATAAATAGCTCTTGACCAACTGACAAGAGCTGCTTGGTTTGTAAGTGGCAGTTCCAAGGTAAATGGACCACATGCTTTTTGGAAGGAAACCACTCTGCCAGTTCTTGCAACCTCATATCTTATTAATAATAACTGCCACCTGACAATCTTGGCACAATTTTTCTTTACAAAGCCAAGTCTATCAGACCAGTTTCTTGTATATTAAGGACTATCCACATATCTGTTTTCTCAGACTCATTTTCACCAATCTTCAATCATGTTCCTTCTAAGTCCCTGACCATCCAGCTAAACCTTGGGCCACAGTCCATGAATCAATGGACTCTTACTTCTGGCCATTTCTCCATCCAGATAAGATGAAGCATCAAGTGCTCTGATTGATGTTCTGCCTCTGGGAGGATTTCTCTTTGCCATTGCTTTTCAGGGATGCCCCTGAAAAGGGACTGTAGTGCTAAAGCTTTCCAGTTTTAGGTGGTACCCACACATCATGCAGACTCATCTGTAAACCAGGCCTGAATTTTCTCTTCCTCATCGACTAACCATGGGGAACTCCCCAGGATATGATAGGTGCAGGTGAGGAGGGGAATGTAACAGGAGTAGGGCATCTGGGCCACTTCCTACACAATCTACTTGTGCTTTCAGGGACCACTAGAGCCCAATTTCACATATACCACTTCCATTTGATGATGGAGTGCTACTGTGCATACCAACTTTATGATTTAGTAAGTCAGACAACACCTAGTTCCTGGTGGCTGCTCAGGTCACATGGTAATTTGGTGGCTCATGGTTCATGCATCAGAAGACTTAATATTTTTAAGTGGTCAATACTTCCTAAATTGAACTACAGATTCAACACAATCTCTATTATAATCCCAGGTGACATTTTTGTAGAAATTGACAAGCTGATCCTAAAATTCATATGGAAGTTCAAGGAACCCAGAATAGGTAAAACAATTTTAAAAAAGAAGAACTAAGAAGATTTACACTTCCTAGTTTCAAACTAACTATAAACTGCAGTAACCAATGCAGTATGGTACTGGCATAAACTTGGCATATACTTCAATGGAATAGAATTAACAGTCTAGAAATAAACCCTAAGATTTATGGTCAGTTGATTTTTGACAAGGATCCCAAGACCATTCAATGGGGAAAGAGTAGTCTTTTCAATAAATGGTGCTAGGGCAACTAGATATCTACATGTAAAATGAAAAAGAATAAAGTTGGACCTCCTACCTCACATCATATACAAAATTTACTTCAAAATAGATCAAAGACCTAAATGCAATAGCTAAAAAACCAAAAAACTTTTAGAAGAAAACATAGGCGTAAATCCCCCATGAAAACATAGGGGATCAGGCAATGGTCTCTTAGATCTGACCCCAAAAGCATATGCAACAACAATAACAACAATAAAAGATAACTTGAATTCCATAAAAATTAAAACTTTTGTGCTGCAAATGGAACCCCCAAGAAAGTGAAAATACAACTCACAGAGTAGGAGAAAATATTTGCAAGTCAGATGTCTGATAAAGGACTTATATCTACAATATATAAGAACACTTACAACTCAATAATTAAGAGAGAAATAAACAAATTTTAAAAATGGGCAAAGGATCTGAACAGACATTTCTCTAAAGACAATGTTCAAATGGCCAATAAGCACATTAAAAGATGCTCAACATCATTAGTCATCAAGAAAATGCAAATCAAAGCCACAGGCCAATATCATTTCACATCAACTAGGAAGCTATAATCTAAAACACGGATAACAAGTGGTGGCAAGGATGAAGAGAAATTGGAACTCTCCTTCATTGTGGGTGGGAATATAAAATAGTACAGGCACTTTGGACATCAGTCTGGTAGTTCCTGGAAAGGCTAAACATAGAGTTATATAGCCCAGCAATTCTATTCCTAAGTATTTATCAAAGAGAAGTGAAAGACTATGTCCACTCAAAATCTCGTACAGGAATGTTTATTTAGCATTGTTTATAATAGCCAAAAAGTGAGGAAAAACAAAATCAACTAATGAATGGATAAACACAATGTGGTATATCCATTAAATGAAATCTTATTTCACCATAGAAAGGAATGAAGTGTTGATACATGCTACAATGTAGATGGACATTGAAGAAATTATATGAAGTGAAAGAAGCCAGTCACAAAAGACCATGTGTTTTATTATTCCATATTAAGACATGTCAATTAATAGGCAGGTCCATACAGGCAAGCTCATATAGACAGAAAGCGGATCAGTGGTTGCTTAGGGCTGGGGGGATGAGGAGAATGGGGGTTGATGGTTAAAAGATACAGGATTTCTTTCTGGAGTGATAAAATGTTTTAAAATTGATTGTGGTCATGGTTGCACACCTCTAAATACACTAAAAATCACCGGCTTTTTCACTTTTAAATGAGGGAATCGTATAATATATAAATTATACCTTGATATAGCTATTACCAAAACAAAAAGGGAAGCAGCAAAGAGAGAGACAGAGAGAGTCCCTGACCTGTGTCTAAAGCCCAGCAGTTCACACAGTGACTCTCCACCTGTTATTTCGTTTGGTCCTCCCAGCCACCCTGTGGTGGAGAAATTGCCTCCATTTTCAAGATCTGACAGTTGTGTGTGGTCTGGTCTCAATCCAAACCCTAGATCCAAACGGAAAGAAGGAAACCAGCTGAGGTAAACACATAACTAGGACATGACGAAGCAGGATTCGAACCCAGTCCTGTTGGATTCCATTGCTAGTGCCCTTTCGTCTATGCCACACCATAGTCTCAGGATCAGAGTGCTGTGCCCCGGCTGCTGGGTGCCACTACCCACTCCCACTCCTGCCTCCTCCCCAGCCCCTTGCTGTGCACGCTTTCTGCCCGCTTCTCTTGCCAGCCACCCTGTCCCCACCCCCACTGCACACAGAGAACGAGGATCTCGTCTTGGCACCACAGCCGGCTGGCCCCATTCCTCTGGGCAAGGAATCCCTGGGCCCAAGAAGCTTGCCCCAGGGGCCCAGAAAAAGAGGGAAGAAACAGTCTCAATAATTAAGAGAGAAATAGGCCAGGCCAGAGACCACTGCCCTACCTGCCAGGGAGCCCCTGAGAGGGGCAGTGAGGACACAGTTCTCCTGCAGAAGCTCCTGGCCAGAATCCCCACCCTGGACAGACTCCCAGCAGAGCGGAAGACTCCCCAGCAGGACAGCAGTGGGAACAGGGACATTGTCTGGGGCAGCAGTCAGGGTTTTGGCGTGTGCTGGCAGCCCAGATACTGCATATCTGAACCAGCCCAGATGTTCAGTCCCAACCCTCACTCCTTCCCGGGAGATGATCCCAGCAGGTTTGGGATGGTCCACCTGGCTCCCACAACCCTCCTCCCCATTGGCACCAGGTGTTAGGGTCTGATCCAGGAGAGGGGGTGTTCCCTGGGAGGGGAGACGGTCAGGAGGAAGGGAGGGATTCAGAAGATGAGGCTGAGGATGGGATCAGTCGCCGTGATCACCTCACCGGCTGAGCCAGGCCTTGAGGGCAGGGCTTCCAGGCTTGGCCCAGCCAATAGGGCTGGGCATGAATGGTGGGACGAAAGCCAGTTGCTGCTGCGGTGGAGCTGGCTCCTCATAAAAGAAGGGTCTGCCCAGGGTTCAGCGTGAGCTGCAGGGCCAAGGCCAAGATGAGCAGTAAGCGGGGGTCCCTCTTAGGGACTGAGAGATCTGAGAGAGCGAAGCCTGAGGAAGGAGGTGGGGACACTGACATAGAAGAAGAGCATGATCGGGCAGTGGGAATGGCCAAGGGGCCTGAGATGGGTCTGAGGGGGAGGTTGCAAAGGGGCCATGCAAGGGTGAAAGGATGGAGCCTGAGACAGGGGCAGGAGCTCTATGGAGGGCTCGGAAGGGGTAGAGGTGCTGAAAGCGGGTCAGTAGGACAGAGATGGGTCTGGAGAATGAGTCTGGGGGTTGGGTCTATTCAAGGGGAAGGACATGGGGACTGAGAGAAAAATGGTGATAGCTCAGGGAGATGGGGAAATGTTCGGGGGTGGGGAATGGATTAGGGAGGTTAAGGGAGGTGTGGGGGATAGAAAGATGGCTTGGGGAGTCTCTCCTCTTTCCTGAGGAGTCACCGTGCAAAGGCTCTGTGGAGTGAGGGGCTGCGCCGGGAGCCAGCTGGGTCTCCTACCTTCCCTTACCTGGCGACCCCTGAAGACCCCTTTCCTTCTGGGAGCTTCAGATGTCCCACCTGTACAACAGCTGGACAAAGGGGCTTCTCACCTGCCCAGAAATCCCAGGGCTAGTGGAAGGGGGTACAGTGTCACAGTTTCTGGCTGCTCCCCTTTGAAGCAGGTGGCACTGAGGACACCACACAGCCCCTCGTTTCAGCCCCAGGTGAATTTCTCTGTAAATGATATCAGGCCAGTTAATTGTGGAGAGGAAAACCAAGTCACTCAGGACTTGTTGCACGGTAGCTATTAACTATCTGAGCAATTGTTTCCAATCTTGGCTTTACATGAAATACCAGAAAGCCTCCAAAAATAATTATTATGAGGCCAGAGAACAACAGGACTGCCAACTTCCCTTGGGCCACGCCCCACCCTCCAAAAGAACCGTGCCTTCCTCCTTCACGCACTCTTGCTTTCACACACGTACGCTCACAAATGACGCATTCCCAAAGAACACAAATGCCTCCTGCCTACAGACTTTTCCTCTCCACCCTCACCCCTCCATCACCAACCAGAACCTGCCGCTTCTGCCTGCCCAGGCCACACAGCCCTTGGGGGGACACCAAGTTCATTCTACACGCTCCTTCCTCAATCTTCTCCTCTCCAAAAACCAGCCTGTCCTTCCAGGCCCAACTGAAGTTATCCCTCTCCCCAAATCCTCCCTGAACATTTCCACCCATACTCCAGGGATCTCTCTCTTTTGAACCACAGCCCTTCCCCTCTAGCATCTCAAACAACCGGACTGCAGATCTCTTACGCTGCTATGTACTTTACTTCATGAGGACGTATGATCTCCCCAGCTGGGCTGAGAGCCCCCAGGGACTGGGATCATACCCGGTATGCCTTTTTGTGTTGTCTTCAATAGCCACGAAACACATGTTATTTCCCTCAGCCTATCAGTGAATATTTATTACATACCTACTATGTGTCAGACACTGAGCACCAGAAACACAAAATGAGCTGCATTATTAAATTGAATCAAACCTCCACTCCCACCTGTGTCCCCTTATCTCCAAGGATCAGCTCCCAAATCTGGCTCACTTTCTACCCCAAATCCCTGGAGACCAAGGGCCGTTCCTAGGTATTTGGGTCTGATATAGTTTGGATGTTTGTCCCCTCCAAATCTCATGTTGAAATTCTAACCCAGTGTTGGAGGTGGGGCCTGGTGGGAGGTATTTGGGTCATGGGGGCAGATCCCTCATGACTGGCTTGGTGCCCTCCCCACAATAATGACAAAGTTCTAATTAAAGGCGCCTGGCACCCCCTCCTCCCTCCCTCGCTTCCTCTCTCACCTTGTGACACACCTCCTCCCACTTCTTCTTCCGCCTTGATTGGAAGCTCCCTGAAGCCCTCACCAGAAGCAGATGCTGGTGCCACGCATCTTGTACAGCCTGCGGGACCGTGCGCCAAATAAACCTCTTTTCTTTATAAATTACCCAGCCTCAGCTATTTCCTTTATAGCAATGCAAAATGGATGAACACAGGGTCCAACTGGGCAAAAATAAGTAAATAAAGTCATACACACTCTTCCTGGAGAACATCCGCTCTACGGAGACCCTGGCAGACTGTAGAGACCCTAGCACAATATAGTACTGGTGTGGAGTGCTGTGGATTAAGACTGGAGTATTGTGTGGGAGAAGGGGAACAGGATTGAAGAGTGTCCCTCAAAATCCATGTCCACCCAGAATCTGTAAATGGAAAAAATCTTTCAATTCATGCTTCAGTGCTATATAAACTGTACCACAGTGGAGAAAAAAATGACAGATAAATAGGACTAAAAAAGAAATAATAACTACCTACACAATAGGGTTTTTAAGTTATAAGAGAATACTATGAATAACTTTTTGCTAATAAATTTGAAATTGGGTGATTTTCAAATTGATGAAAAGAAAAATTTTATATAAAATTATAACTTAGCTGAAATGAGCAGTCATATATAAGAATATAATTTACCAAGACTGTTTTAAAAACTGCATTGATTTATAACCTTTGAGTAGAATTTATAGTCTATTATAAACTGTCCCCCAACCCCTTCAAGAAAAGAGCCCTGGAAGTTTTACAAACAAACAAACAAGCAAAGAGAAA